>CAUYSK010044324.1:0-13542 GCA_963575035.1 Avahi laniger | reverse complement strand
GTTCTCTCACTAACAGGCACCCTGCAGGAGTTTGGTTTTGCACAACTGAAAAAGCTGAATGAACGGAAAAGAGATGTAAGTCTCTGTCTTTCAAAATTGTTTTTTGAGAATCTGCTTTTACAGAGTTCCTGAGTAAACAGCAGAAGAACAAGCTGCAGCCTTAACCATATCTCCAGTACAGAGTCACATCTCCTGTGCTAATCCTTTCTCCAAGAGAAGGCAAAAAACCAGCTCTTGGACTTTGACATGCTTGCAGTTTTGTTATCTACCTGTTGCCGCGTTTGTTATCAACTGACAGCCATTGCTATTTTTTTCTCTTCATCCCTCTTAAAATCAGAGAGCCACTTGGCCTCGCTGCTGGCATCCCCTTCTCTTTCTTTGGGATGCCACACCATCTCCCTGCTCTCCCCCCCCCCATTCTCTCTTTCTCTTTCTCCCTCTTTCTCTCTCTCTGTCCCTCCTCTAAAAGGATAAAATTTTTTTACTTTTATATATCTTAATTTCTGCATGAGAAATCTTTCTCCACCACGCAGTGAGCAGTGAGCCTCTCCACCCTAACAGGAAGTAATCAGAACAAAGAACTAGACAAGGATGTTACCTATTGCTACCATTATTTCCCACTGCAGCTGGATAAGAAAAAAGAAGTCAATATAAACATTGGAAAGCGGGTACATAATTGTCCTATTTGCAGATAATAAAATTTTATTTTTGGAAAGCTCATGAGAGTTAACTTAAAAAAAGCTAGAAGAAACAATAAGAGAATTCTGTAAGATGTGTTTTCAAACTTAACATAGAGAAATGATATACAAATGACTCATAATAAAGCATGCAAACCCAAACTATATGAAGATGCCATTTTTCTTTTATTAGAATGGTAAAGATCCTAAGTTTGTTCATGCACTGTGGGGGCAACAGCAAGAGGAAAGTACTCTTCTGCCCCACAGAAGAGGCAGACATGCAGACTGACTCACCTCCAGGGAAAGGCACTGGGCAGTGTTGGAGGGATATGCAGTGTGTTTTGCCATGGCAATTCTGCTCTGGAAATTCACCATGCTGGTGTAATCAAACACTCATGAAATGGTGTATGAAAAGGTTATTTACTGCAGCATTTTTAAAGTAAAAGATTGGAGAAACCCTGAAGTCCAAACTAAGGACGTGATTACACAAACTATTGTACATCCACATGTATTAGTTTGCTTGGGTTGCCCTAATAAGATGCTCCAAACTAGGTGGATTGAACAAGAGAAAGTTATCATCTCACAGTTCTGGAGGCTAGAAGTTCAAGTTCAATGTGTCAGTAGGGTTGGTTGCTTCTGAGGGCTGCGAGAGAGAATCTGTTCCATCCTTCTTGCCTAGTTTCTGGTGGTTTGCTGGGAATCTTTGGCCTTCCTTGTCTTGTGGACCTATCACCCTGATCTCTGCCTTGACCTTCACATAGTGTTCTCCCTTTATGCATATCTGTGTGCAAATTTCCCCCTTTTATAAGTAAACCAGTCATATTGCATTAGGACCCCAACTTACTCCATTATGACCTCAACTAAACTAATTATGTCTGCAACAACCCCCTATTTCCAAATAATTTCACATTCTGAGGTATTTGAAGTTAGGACTTCAACATATGAATTTGGAGGGGAACACAATTCAACATGTGTTGAAACAAGACTACTTTCAGCCATAAAAGAGAGATCTCTTTATGAAATGGTATGAGAAAAATCTCCAAGAAGGGGTGAAAGAATGTGTACATATTTGTGTATGTTCATAAAAATTTCACTGAAAGTTTGCACCAGAAACCACTAGTCTTGGCTATCTGTGGGGAGGTGTCTAAGTTGCTGGAAGAAAAGGGTAGAAAGGAGAATTTTCAGTGTATATCATTTTTATAGTCCTTGCATTTTGAATGATGAGAATATACTCTTTATTTAAATGTAATAAAACCTAATTTGACTCAGATTGATAAACTATTCTCAAGAAGGATCGTATTAATTTATGAGGCTCCCAACCATGAGTAAAAAGCCCTTTACATACTCATCTCCATAGGATTGGGTTTTGGCAGGTTTGTTTTTTTCTCTGAACTTTCAGGCAAAAAAAAAAAGTAATTTGGTTATCGGGGGTTCGCAACTACCCAGTAAGGATAGGGTCCCCAGACAGAATGTGTTGCAAGAGATGAAAGAAACACAGACACAGAAATAATATTAAGAGAGCGGGGAAATCAGGGGACCACCAGCACTCTGGTGCCAAGGTGCTGGTAACTGAAACCCAGCACTTGCTTTTTATTCTCTTTGCCATGCTGCAAAATACAATGATCTCATGTGAAAAAATCATGGGATACCATGATCAGGGCTCCCCCCAAAATCACAAGGTGTCCTAGCTAATCACCTTCTCCTTTCTAGAAGTGAAAAACACATAATTCTTCAGTAGGTACAACCCTTTTG
Organism: Avahi laniger; assembly: GCA_963575035.1. NCBI lineage: Eukaryota > Metazoa > Chordata > Mammalia > Primates > Indriidae > Avahi > Avahi laniger. Next base: position 11,113 of record CAUYSK010044324.1, on the reverse strand, counting down.
ATCAAGGTAAACTAACTTTATCCCAAGCTCAAGCTATATGTGTACATGGAAATCAATCTTTAACTTCAGTAGCTGCAATCCATTTGATCAAGGAACAAAGAAACTACATGATTTCCACTGGGAGATTGGTTTTACATTAACTGAGGCATCGTTGAGAGAAAGGGAGAGAAGGAGCTTGGCCAAATGTTCTAACAGTGGCAGCCTTAAGACTCTTCTCCCGGGCTGACATATGGCAATCTACCTCTATAGCCATGAGAAGTTTTCATGTCAGGCAGCTCCATGGCTTTTCAGGCATGAGACCCCTTAGGCTCTGAGGTTGGAGCATGCTTTGCTGTACTCCCAGATCGCTGATATATGTCCCCCAACTAGGCAGTTAACATCTGCCCTTGTTTCAGGCTTCTGCTCAGGCAATTCCTTCACCTCCTCTCCTCTCACAGCCTCAGACATAGCATCCCTGAGTCCCAGTGATCTTAATCCCATCATCTCCCCTTTTTTTCTTTGCTGCAAGTTCATGAAGCTGCACCGCCATCACTGCTACCCTTCGGTCTTGGTCTCCTTGTTTTTGTAGCTGCTTCCAGACTATGATTAAACAAATTACAACAATTAACATGAGCATTACAAGTCCTATTGCTGAGCCTCCAATGATATGTAAATGTGGAAAGGGATTTAAATTATTTAATCCAGAAGTGATGCCATCAATCACTTTGGATTCTGACAGTAGGTTAAGTTTTTGACTGAAGGTATTGATGATTTCTTGCTGTAAATTTTTAATTTCACTTGACAAGTTTCCTTGATTCAATAAATATTTTTTCATATTCTCCCAGAGAAACTTTGTTTCATTGTACAGACGTGGAGTTACACAAAACTGAGAAGTATTCCAATCACAATGCAGTCTTATTTGTTTTTGTAGATTAACAACCTGGTCCCCTATTAGAGAAACCGCCTGTTGCAAATCTGCAACTTCAGCAGCCAATTTATTGTCAATCTGATTTTGGGTAGTCCATAACTGATTAGCATCCTGATGCCATTTTTGAACAAACTCTGTAGTTTGTACCATCTGATGCAAAGCAACACCAGAAATGGCTGCTGTAGCCGTCACTGCGATTATTCCCGAAATTCCTGCTATTAAGATTCCTATAAATCTTTTTGATCGTTTTAGAATATGATTTAATAATTTATCTAGCAAACACATTGCAGGGGTTTCTTGCCAGGGCCTATTCATTTTTACTGGCAACCAAATTCCATTTCTAGCCTTTAGAATATAAAGGGAGTCTTTATAAGGGCAAAATGGTATTGATCTATTCATGCAAGTGTAATAATAACAATTATTACAACTTACCAAAAATTCAGATTCATCATATACTGCTTCACCAATCATAATTAAGTATGGTAACTTTACACAAGCTTGAATATACCTGATATTATTTAAATTAAAGGTCCATTTTTTTGTATCTTTTCCTCTGCCAAAAGGACTTGTCCATGTAGTTAATGATTGAAATGCAGCCATTAGTTTCCAAATCTGATTATGAATGGGACCTTTAGGCGTATGTGGGGCAGGAGGTGCCAACCCATCCGCAACCCAGGCAATAGCACCTCCTGTACCATTATCTGTTATGGTGATAGAAGTCTTTTTCTCATGCTTTTTCCAAGTCAGATAAGAAAATGTTTTACTAGAAAATGGCTGGCCATAAGGGATCCAGTCAACTACAGGACCAAAAGATGATCCTGTAACTATGCGGCCAAAAGAGCCTCTACAATCCTCTCAATGTACCCAATCTTTAGAATTGGATACTTTTGGCTTTTTACAAAATGACATATCCAGAGGATTGTCCCAATATTTGGTAGTAAAGACAAAAGTAGTGGCCTATAACAAAAATAACTCTACATGAATATCATCCTCAGGTTTTAGTCAGACATCAGCCAGGTTTGTGTTTGAGATTTCATGCACTGTTGACCTTTTCCTATACAGATAGGTGGCCCCTCCGTACCTACTTTATATTGATCAATACGGAGTCCCTCCTCTGCAGGGAAGGCAGGTCCCCTATAATTATATGGTCCTGACATCCAATTAGAGTCATTGACAAAAATAGGGAAAGGTGAATCCGCCCAGGTAATGATTTTATTTAAAGGCGGATTGGGTACAGATGCCCAGTAATGAAATGATTGATTTGTACTGCCACCTACCACCGTGTTCAAAACAGAGATAAGAGCAAGAAAAAAGGTTACAGACGTTTTTGGCACGTTGGTCTGAGCCAAGATTTCCTCTGCCTTCTCACAGGTTCTCTTCAGGTGACCCCATGTCACCAAGGGGGCTAGCTGTGTCTTGCAAGACATTCGGGGTGGCTTCCTCTGGGGAGTGATGGCCATCCGTTTCAGCTCCACTTCGATTGCATCCCTCATGATTTCCGGCATCTTCCATTCCAGGTTTAAGCCGTCTACTCGGTATCCATATCGTCTGTCCATTTTCTGTCAAGACACCTTAAGCACAGCCTTGACTCCACGTTTTTGCCCATCCCTTTGTCCAAACATTTGTACTGTCATCTTTCCACCATATAGGTTGGTAATCAACAGATTTTTAAATTACTTGACAGCAGTGTTTTTCTACTGCTGTACTACTGTCATCTTTTTTGATGTTTAAAAAATTTAGTGTAAATAGAGCTTGGTTTAATCTATCTTTAGGTAAGCGTACCCCTTTCCTCTTTTGTTTTAATAACATGTTTTTGAGAGTTAAATGTGTAAGTTCAATGATTCCTTGTCCTTAAGGATTATGTTGAATACCAATTATATGTTTTATATTCCATTGAGAACAAAAAGTAGAAAAGGAATGAGAAGAATATGCAGGTCCATTATCAGTTTTAATAGTGTTTGGTATGCCCATAGTGGCAAAACAATTATACAAATGAGATATAACATGTTTAACTGTTTCTCCAGTAGATGGCGTAGTAAAGATACAGCCTGAAAAAGTATCTACTGTAACATGTACTATTCCTAATTTTCCAAATTCTGAAATATGAGTCACATCCATTTGCCATAATTCATTTGGTGAGAGTTCTCGAGGATTGACTCCTGTTGCAAAATGTGGCTGATTAATAATTTGACAAGTTGGGCAATATGATACAATGTATTTTGCTTGATTTTGAGTAAATTTATACTTGAGAGCCAACCCTTTGACATTAATATGAGTTAATTTATGATAGGCGGTAGCCTCTTCAACTGTGCCTATTAGCAATTGATCTATTTTTTCATTTTCTGTGACCAAAAGTCCAGGTAATTTAGTATGAGATCTTTTATGAGTTATAAAAAGAGGAAATTGTCTATCACGAATAGTTCTTTGTAACTTCAAAAATAAGGTAGATAATTCATCATCATCTGTGAGTGTCACAGTTTCCAAGGCTTTCACCACTTGGACTATATACTGAGAATCAGAAACAATGTTAATGGCAAAGTATAATCCTGCAATAATTAAGTTACAGCTTGTAATTCCACGTTTTGTGCTGCTTGAAAGGGTGTTTGCCACACTTTGGTTAAACGCCCTGAATATCCAGCCTTGCCATTGCTACTTCCATCTGTAAAAAAAGGAGGGAGCAGTTAAAATAGGAGTATTTTTAATTATTTTTGGCAAAATCCAGGTGGCTAATTTTAAAAATTTGAAAAGTTTATGTTTAGGATAATGATTATCTATTGTCCCTATGAAATCTGTTATTCCAACCTGCCAATCCAAATTTTGTTGAAATGCCCCTTGAATTCGGAGATTAGTTAAAGGGAATACAATTTTATTAGGATCATATCCATTTAATTGTCTTAGCCTTTGTCTTTTTTTAAATATTATCTAACCTGTTTTGTCTAAGTAAGTACTTAGATGCTTTTGTTGTTTATGAGGGAGAAAAATCCACTCAATGATATTTTCTTCCTGTGTTAAAACTGCAGATGGAGAATGTTCAGTTGGAAATTCAAATAGATCAACTGATTTTTCCAGTTCCACTCTAGAGAGCTGGAAATTGTGAATGTGGCTCTGAAACCAAGCCAATTCTTGACTGGCTGCCTCTGTAAGTTTACCTGGACTATTAAGATTTGGATCTCCTTTAAGAATGTCAAACAAGTGTGCAAAGCACATGTAGGGATTCCTAACACAGGTCTGAGCCAGTTTATATCCCCTACAATTTCTGAGAATCATTTAAAGTCTGTAATTTATCTGTTCTTATTTGAACCTTTTGGGGTGTTATTTTGTCACAATCTATAATCAGACCCAAATATGAGAAAGGATGATTTTTCTATACTTTATCTTCAGCTATAATTAAGCCAAAGGATTGTACAACAATTCAAGCTCTGGCATATAAGGAAGTAAGTTGCTGCTCAGAAGAACAAGTGAAAAGTACATCATCCGTGTAATGAATGACATAAACTTGAGGAAAGTCTTTTCTTAAAAGTTGTAAGGATTGATTAACAAAATGCTGATACAGGATTGGGCTATTTAACATACCCTGAGGTATGACTTTCCAGTGATATCCCTGAGCAGGCCTGGGATTATTTAAGGCTGGAACAGTAAAAGCAAATTTCTCTCGATCAACTGGTTGTAAAGGTATGGTGGAAAAACAGTCTTTTAGATCTATTATAATAATATGTCAGTTTTTAGGAATCATAGCCGGTGACAGCAGCCCTGATTGCAGAGCTCCCAGTGGCTGAATAATAGAATTTATTTTTCTTGGATCTGTTAGCATTCTCCATTTTCCTGATTTCTTTCTTTTTTTTTTTTTTTGAGACAGAGTCTCACTCTGTTGCCCTGACTAGAGTGAGTGCCGTAGCGTCAGCCTAGCTCACAGCAACCTCAGACTCCTGGGTTCAAGCGATCCTCCTGCCTCAGCCTCCCAAGTAGCTGGGACTACAGGCATGCGCCACCATGCCCGGCTAATTTTTTCTGTATATTTTTAGCTGTCCAATTAATTTCTTTCTATTTTTGGTAGAGACGGGTCTCGTTCTTGCTCAGGCTGGTCTCAAACTCCTGAGCTCAAACAATCCGCCTGCCTCGGCCAGGGCATGAGCCACCGCGCCCAGCCCTGATTTCTTTTTAATGACAAAGACTGGAGAATTCTAAGGACTCTGAGATTCCTCAATATGCCCAGCTTGAAGTTGTTTTGTAACTAATTGTTGAAGAGCACGGAGTTTTTCTTTATTTAGCGGCCACTGCTCCATCCAAATTGGCTCTTCTGAGAGCCAAGTTAAGGACAGGGCACAGTGGTGCTCATTATTCCCAGTGGCTGCTACCCAAAATTTTGATATCCCAGACCCTGTCGAGTGGTATGGGCTTTCGGCTGGGCAAAAGTTGGCATGCCTCATTCCCTTTTTCCTAAACCATTACACAGGTTAAAATTCATATTCATCATCACGTTTTTGGCCAGGGTAGAAAGGTTGGGAACACTTAAAAATGCACTCCATTGTTGTAATAAGTCATGACCCCATAAATTAATTGCAATGTCAGCCACGTATGGTTGAAGGGTGGCGACTTGTGTTTCAGGTCCTTGACATTTAAGTATTTGTTGAGTTTGAAAAATATTAGTCATAGTTCCAATACTGGTCAAAACCATGGGGACTTTTTGTGAAGGCCAGGTCAAGAGCCAAAATCTTTTTGCTATAATAGTTACATCGGCTCCAGTGTCTACTAATCCCTAAAAGGGTTTTCCATTTAATTTTAATTCAACCTGGGGCCGTTGACCATTTATAAGTGTTTGCCAAAAGACTTGTCTGCCAGTGCTGCCAAAACCTCCTTGACACTGAATGTCAGAACTGTCCGTTTGAATGTAAGGTAATAGCAGTAATTGAGCAATAGAATCTCCTGCTTGAATATGATATTTTTCATCAGAACCCATCATGACCATAATTTGATCAGTAAAATCAGAATCAATTACCCCAAGATGTACTTTAACACCTTTAATTGTCAAAGAACTACTTCCGATAATTAATCCTACCATATTAGCAGGAAGGGGACCATAGACACCTGTTGTTACTTTACAAATTCAGGCAGAGGGCAATAACAGCCCATCACAGAAGGCAGGTAACTCTAAAGCCACGCTGCCTTTTATTGCTGGGGAAAAGTCTTTTACTGTAAGCTTTGAGAGGCTGGTTGCCAAGTGGGAAACACTTGGGTGGGGGGTAGAGGTCTACCAGGAGGCGGAGGTAAGAAAGACATACAAGGAGGACATCGAGGACAGCAAGAACGAGGTTGAGAATTAGCACAAGAGCAAGATTTGTCTCAGTTTCTTCCCAAGCTAGAATATGCGGATAGATGCCGATAGGGTGGAGGCACAGGGGAATTAAGTGGAGGTGGAGGGGTTAGATCTTCCCATTCTGAATCCAAATCTTCCTAAGTCACCTGCACAGCCTCATTTTGGGGAGCAGGAGGGACAGTCACAACATTAAGTTGATCTTGTCATCTGAGTCAACTGTAGGTAGGTCATATGTGACCTCCTGCTCCTGAGTCTGCTGTTTTTCCAAATCTTTCCCTGCTGGAATTGGTGCCGCAGCACCACTTTGAGAATCTGAGTCAGACTGAAAAGGCTGAAGAGCCTGAGAAATAAGGGTACACGATTGCCAAACCGAAAGAGGAACTCGCTCTTCCCTCTCGTGGGCCCTCCGAAGTGCCTGACAGGCAGCCTCCGCTGCCGCAATCGGAGAGTGCCAAGAGGAGGAAACCAGTAACAATGCTTAGCTACAAGATGAAACAGCTCCTCAAAAGTTTGTCATCTGACAGTGACCCCCAAGCCTTGAAGAGGAGTTTGTAAGAGTTCAATATATTCAAGAAATTTAGACAGATTTTGCCCCATTTGTTGCCCTGACTGACCAATCCCTGAAGGCAAAAAAAATCACCAAAGTTTTATGTCGGCTGACGCCCATGGCTCACAGCCTCCTTCAGGTCTCTGCAACACCGAATCGGAGCTCCTTTTGCTACTCTTCAGGACTCTGCTCACTGCACCAAATATCGGGGATGTCGTGAACCCCTGACATTTGGTTGTTTAATTTGCTTTCCTTTCTACCACAGGTGTGACCCAATTCAATGATCTCTTCCAAGGACTGCCTGTCCTGTCCCTACATCGAATCTCTTCTTGACATCTTTTGTGGAGTTTTTATCCATTGCAGGGACACGTTGTATTAAGGAAATTCACCTTTTGAATTTGCCATCAGTGTTGCTATTCTCTTTATTACTTGCCCTTTAATGTCAACAATTTCCTTTCACGTTCACACATGGAAGCTTTACACGTATGTGTGAAATCTGTGTGGCGGGTGGTGCTGTTGAGCTGGAAGGGACAGTGGGCTGCACCTGGAGAAACCTCAGTCATCGAGGGCTCTTAAGGGATAACTCACAATCCCTGAGAAAAGGTCTAGAAGAAACAGGCAGCCTCCTCCCATTCTCATTTCTGGGTCCTGTGCAAAAGGAGATGTGTCTTTATTCTGGAAGTCCTAACTGCAACTTGGATCTACAATGATAATCAACAATAGCAAGATATTTTACAGGGCTTATTTTGTGCCAAGTAGTATCTTAAGTGCCTTATATATATTGATATATTGAATCTTCTAAACCCTATACTGAAGGCACTGTATATATCTCCACTCTAAAGATGGGAAAACAGGGAAAGTATGCAAATTGTCACAAGACACACAGCTAGACAGTTTGGAAGCTGGGATCTTTGACACCTTTGAAATGCTCCCCTCCTGGACATATTATTTTTCTCTAGTTATCACTCATGTACTGCAGGGTGCCAAGACCAATCAGGAGGCTGCTGGGATACCACGCAGGCCTCTGTTGACTTGGCAGGAGGAGGGAAATGTTTTTTAAAAGGAGAAAGAATTGAACTTCCTGTTGTACACATGAACTAACTCACAGTTATAGAATACTTTGGGGAAGCTGAAAATCAAAGGAGCTGTTCTGTTTCCCTAATTTGGAGGGAGAGCTCTTTGAAAATGGCACCCTGCTCCAAGATATTTCTCTTTAATCCGTGTTGGACTCTGGGTTTCTTATGGGACTGGGTAGCTATGTAACCTCATGCTAGTACTTAAATTGCCTGAATCTCAATTTCCTCATCTGGAAAAGAGGTAAAAATAGTACCTACTTCATAGGGTTGTTACAAAAATTAAATTAGCATGTGTAAAATACTTAGAACAGGGCCTTCCATATAATAAGCACTATATAAGTAGTCGTGATTGCTGTTGCTGTGGTCACATTTCTGTAGGTATTGGGTCTTCCTGTGGGGAGTGGATCAATTTCTCTATCTTTCTGGGAAAAGAAAGATCTTGAGACAGGACCTGAGGACTTGAAAGTGCAGCTTTAGGCTGGGTCACTGATTAACTCCTTCCTCTCCCTGGGTCTGGCTCTCTTGGGTCCAGAGAAGCACTCAGGGAGCAGGTTGGGAACGGGCAGAAGGTGTCCTGTAGGGGATCCATGAGACTGCCAGACTCTGAGGGTCATGAAAGTAGCCAGTATAGGTTACTGTGCTAATAGTAAAGACTTGTGAAACATGATGGCCTGGTCTTGGCTGGGCTAGGGAAAATTACAGAAAAGCTCAGGTCCACATCTGGGTCTGCAAGGTGGGCACAGGGATCCCTAAATCTCAGGAGGTAATCTGGCTATGCAAAGCACTCTAAGCTGGAGGGGACAGCAGTATAGATACATACACAACTTGGACTGGCCCTGGAGAATAACATGGAATACCTCCAAAGACCCAGAGCCACTAGAAAAGGTCCATGGTTTCATCAGGATAGGTTAGGCTAGACTGGAGTAACAGATATACCCTCCAGCCCTGTGGGCTAACGCAAGAAGGTTTATTTGTTGCTCAGGTCAACGTCAATAAAAGTCAGTCTGCCATCTTCCATCTTGCAGCCGTAGTATCTGAATGTGTGGCCTTCAGAGTTGCCACTGTAGGGGAAAAGAAAGCTAGATGATCCTATTGGATGCTTATAAGGTCTAGGCCTGGAAGTGCCTGATGTTATTTACAGCCATATATCTTTGGCACGCAGCTCCATTCTAACTACAAAGGAGGCCAGGACATAGAAGAGCTCATGGATATTTGGTGAGCACTGATAATCTTGTCATAGTCAGGGAATTTCAAAAAGGGATCCTATGGCCACATTCGACTCTGTCCGACAGCTGGCATCATCTAACAATGTGATCAATGGGATCTCATTTGTTGTATGAACTGGCCAAACCCATATTCAGGTGACATGAAATCTTTCCTTAAAGTTCAGAGGTAATTTCTCCTCCAAAGTCCAGTTCTGTTTTCTTTTTCTTTTTCTTTCTTTCTTTCTTTCTTTCTTTCTTTCTTTCTTTCTTTCTTTCTTTCTTTCTTTCTTTCTTTCTTTTTCTTTCTTTCTTTCTTTCTTTCTTTCTGTCTCTCTCTCTCTCTCTTTCTTTCTTTCTTTTTCTCTCTCTCTCCTTCGTTCTTTCTTTCTTCTTTTTGGTTAGAGATAAGATGAGGTCTTGCTTTGTTGCCCAGGCTGGAGTGCAGTGGCACAATCATAGCTCATTGTAACCTCAAACTCCTGGGCTCAGCCTCCCATGTGGTTGGGACTATAGGCATGTTCCACCATGCCTGGCTAATTTTTCTTTTTATTATTTTTTTTAGAGATGAGATCTCACTATGTTTCCCAGGCTGATCTTGAACTTCTGGCCTCAGCCTCTTAAGTCACTGGGATTACAAACATAAGCCCCTACAACAGTTTTTAAATTGTTTTTAGAGACAGGCTCTTGCTCTGTCACTCAGGCTGGAGTGCAGTGGTGCGATCATGGCTCACTGCAACCTTAAAACCTAAGCTCAAGTGATCCTCGCATCTCAGCCTCCTGAGTAGCTGGGACTACAGGCATTGACCACTACACCTGGCCAATTTTTAAATTTTTAAATTAGTCTTGAACTCCTCATCTTAAGCGATCTTCCTGCCTCAGTCTCCCAAAGTGCTAGGATTACAGGTGTGAGCCACCATATATGGCTTGTTTTTTTCTAATTTACTTTTTATATATTTTGCGTTTTAATTTTTGAATTAGTTATCTATTGCTATATAACAAATTGCCCTCGAAACTTGGTGGCTTAAAACAACATACTTATTATGTTTGTTATCACAGTTTCTTTGAGTCAGGAATTTGAAAGCATCTTAACTGAGCAGTTCAAGATCTCTCATGAGAGTGTAGTCAAGATGTTGACCAGGACTCTAGTCATTTGAAGAAATGTCTCCACTGGAGTTGAGGATTTGCTTCCAAAATGGCTCCTCCCATGGCTTTTGGCAGAAGGCCTCAGTTCCTCACAGTGTGACCCCCACAGGCCTACTTGAGTGTCCCCATGGCACGGCAACAGTTCCAGAGAGAGGGCAGGATAGGAGCCACAATACTTTTTATACCGCCGTCACCATCACTTTTGCCATATGCTATTCAATTAGAAGCAAATTCCTAAGTCCAGCAAACACTCAAGAAGAGAGGAATTAAACTCCATCTCTTGAAAGGAGGAATGTAAAAGAATCTGTGGATATACTTTAGAGCTACAACAATCTTCCGAGAATTCATTTTACAATAAGAGTTTCCCTCCCCGCCAGCAAACTGATTTGTCCATTACCATTTACTCATTATTTACCATCCCCATTGATGTGAAATACTTTATCACATCTTTAAATCATTATATGGAAAAAAATCCTGTTATGGGCCACCTATTTAGTTACATTGACCTGCCTGCTCTTGTCATGTCCAAGTAGCTTTAATTACTGCAGAGTTTATAAAACTTTAAGCCAGACCAGAAATTCCCTAGTAGTATCACCTTTAGACTTATAAGTGATTATACTATGGTGTACTAAGCGCAAGAATGAAGTCAGAGCATGCGGTGGGTGGGGAGGTGGATAGCAAAGGCTCCCCACTAGATGGTGCCTCTGCCTCAGGCAAGGCTGTGACCAAGCTGACAGTGAGGTAAACAGAGGGTGTAAGTTTGTGTGTGTGTGTGTGTGTTGTTGTTGTTGTTGTTGTTGTTGGGGGAGTGTGGAAAAGAGTTCAACATATCGGATCAGATGAGGGGACAGTGTAAGAATTAGAGCTGAACTTCATCTTTTGTTATAAATTCAAAACTCTCAGTTTGTGGGACTTTATTTC
>CAUYSK010044323.1:0-19130 GCA_963575035.1 Avahi laniger | reverse complement strand
AAATTTGAAGTGCCTGGCATCCAGTCAAAAATTACCAAGTATGTGAAGACACAGGAAAGTTGCCAAGGAAATTCAATAAGAGAAGGAAAATTTTTTTTTGATAAATGGTGCTGGAATGATTTTATAGTCACGTGTTAAAATATGAATCTCAACCCTTACCTCAAACCATGTATAAAAATTACCCTTACATGGATCATTATGATAAAAATAATAACTAAAACCTACATACATTTTAGAAGAAAACAGGAGGAAATTTTAGTGACCTTGAGTTTGGCAAAGCCTTCTTAAATATGATGCAAACTTTTTAAAAAATTGGTATCTTGGACTTCATTACAATTAAATCCTTTTTTCTTCATAGGACCCTGTTTTGAAAATACAAAAGCAAAGTCATCACCTGGGAGAATATATTTGCAAATTATATAGCCAATAAAGAAATTACATCTGGAAGATATAAAGAACTATTACAATTCAATAATAAAATAAGAAGACAAACCAAACCAAAATGGCCAAAAAATCTGAAGGATGTTTCAGTAAATAATATACATATGTATAAAATAAGCAGCTGAAAAAATGCTCAACATCATTAGTCACTAATGGAAATGTGAATTTAAACCACAATAACACACCATTACACTCCTAGTAAATGGCTAAAATTAAGAGGTTTATCAATACCAAGACTTGATGAAGATGTGGAACAACTAGTTTTTGTCCACTGCTGGTGACAATGTAAAATGATAAACCACTCTTGAAAATGGTTTGACAGTTTCTCAAAAAACCAAATATGCATCTAGCATATGACCCAGATATTCCATTGCTACATATTTACTTAAGAGTTTAAAAGAATGCGTATATCCATACGAAAACTTGTGTTTGTCCATAATAGGTTTATATGTAATAACCAAGAAGTGGAAACAATCAAAATGTTTATCAGTGAGAGATTAGATAAACAAATTGTGATATATCCATGTGATAGAACACCACTTATTAAAAAAGGAATGGATTATTGATAAATGCAACAAAATGGGTGAATCTCACAATAATTATGTTGAGAAAAAAGAAGGAAGACAAAAATAGTTCAAATTTTATGATTTCACTCATATAAAATTATAGAAAATGAAACTAATCTACAGTATTGGAAATCATAACAAGGCTTGCCTGAGACTGGGATAGGTGCAGGATGGAGAATTAAAAAGCGGTAGGAGAAAATTATTGAAGTTCACAGATATGTTCATTACCTTGATTGTGATGATAGTTTCCATGATGTATTCATATGTCAAAACTCATAAAATTTTCACCTATATAGTTTTCATTCATGTGGGCTAAACAGTGGTACATATTTATGACTTTTTTCCTTGGGTCTTTCACTCTCTATCACTACATAGTGTAAATGGATCTGGATCATATACAATACTAAGCTCAGCTCATCAGAATAGATGAGCAAGAAGTAGAAAGTGTATTGGTAAAATGTGTGCTCCAAGAAGTGTGAGGTAAACCCTACAAATATTCAGGAGTCTACCACATCAATAATGTTTTTAGGGATTCAGTTGGCTGGGACATGTCAAAATTATCTTTTCCAAAGTGATGGAAAAATTATTGTATCTCACAGCTCCGACCATTAATAAAGAAATACAGCAGTAGGTGGGCCTCTAAGTACTGGAGGCAACATATTGCACACTTTTGATGATTGCTCCATATATCAAATATGTGACACTGAAGACTTCATTTGGGGTGGATCCCAGAGTGGGAAAGAACTCTGCAGTAGGTCCAGGCTGTTGTGCAATGTGTCCTTCTGTTTAATCCATTCAGTGCTGTATTGTATGGTATTACATGTAACTGTGATGGGAAAAAACGCCATTTGGAGTCTATGGCAAATTCCAATAAGAGAATTATAGTGTAGGGATGTAGATCCCTTAGCTCTGAAGAAAAAAATCTTGTTATGAGGAACACAGAACCATATATATACAGCCCCCGTCTAGTACTGGGCCCTGGTGGAGATTGAGCTTTTGACTATGGTTTGTCAAATACCCGTGAATTCATAGCCATACTCCAGTTTACTAAATTATTAATACAAGGTGTGGCACACCCAGCAGCAATCCATTTTAAGATAGATGGTGCACATCTAGGATTGGGCACAAGCAGCCCCATATTAAATTGCATGAGCAGGTAGCCCAGATACTCCTGTTATTGCAGTAGTTTCTACTTCAGCTCACATCTAAGTCCACAAACAACTTTTGAGGGAGGAGGAAAAAGGACAAACTTGATTCCTGGATGGGTCATCTCAGAATACTTCCACTGAGACACAGAAAGAGTCCCCACTGACTTTAAGATATGACTGCTGCCTGGTAACTTCAAGCTCTTCATGTTGAAAGAACATCAGATGAGGAAAAGAGACACTATACTCACAGTGATATTGGAATTGACACTGATTGTCAGGAAAAGACAGGACTTTCATTCTGCAATAGGAATGGGGAAGAATATGTTTAATGTTCAGGTGATGCATTGGGCCATCTCTTGGTCCTCCATTGATGAAGGAGGACCAGGAGGCCTTTTTCCTCCATGAAAAAGTTCAATAGTCACAGGTTGAGGTTACCGTAGTAAACAGGTGCTCAGCCCTCCTGTACCAACGGCGGTGCCAGCAAAGAGGGAGGAAAATGTAGAGTGGGTAGTGAGAGAAGAGGATGATTCTCAGTTATGATTTAAGATCAACTTTAGCAGTGGAGGCTGCACTTGTCCTGCTGACATTTCTCTTGTAAGTTCCTGGTGTACGAGACTCAGCAGCATCTGAAGAATCTGTTCTCTGGGGTCAGGAACTTACTATAAAAAGCAAATATAGTTGAGAGACACAAATGGTTGACCTAGAGGATACAGATCTCTGTAACACTGACATACCCATCCCCCAAGTGCTGATAATGCCTGGGGCTGGTGGCTCACTACTGAGTGTTTACTGGAGATTTTCCAAGAGAACAGCCTTATCCAAGGCAACACCTCTTCCTAGGAGCAGTCAGTGGCTGATGAATCACTATTTCAGATAAACGAAGTCCCTCTCCTCTAGCCTTAATTTAGAACAACTCGGAAGGGCCATATCTCTAGACTTCCTGTAGGATGAGCTGAGTCTCATTAGCTCCTGCATTGGGAATCAGCTCCTGTCTCTGCTTGGTGTAGCGGTGCGGTGCTCGCTTCCTTCCTGCTGTATCTCTTCAGAGCATTCCCTAAGGAGCCATCTGCATGTAACTTCCCATGGAGTTGGGAAAGTTTTTTTCCAGGGAATCCAATTCAAGGCCTGCTTACGCCCTTCAAAGTTAAACTGTTCCCCTTTCACATACACAGAGTTCACCATCAGTCAGCCTTCCAAATCAGGAAGGAGAGATACCGGGGAAACAGGAAACGGGTTCATGTACCAGAAGCGAAATTGACCCAAACGACCGATGTCCAGCAAAGAAGCACTTGATTGATCATAAAAGCGATCGATGTTCAAAGACTCCCCGACTTTTGAAGGAATGTAGCAGCACGATAAGAAATACCAAGATGACTAAATAGAATAATTATTCCTTGAGGAAAGAAAGCTAATTGGGCAAGAGAAAAGGAGGCTAAACATTTTAATTGGTACTCTTGATCTAACTGTAATCTGTATTTTAATCAGTCCTTTCCCCTTTACCACTGAGGTTGAGCAGATTTTTATATTCTTTTGGGCCATTTGTGTGTTCTCTTCTGTGACTTCCTTGTATAAATTGTTTAACAATGTGTTGGCTGAGCCACTCATACATATCTAATTACCCCTGAGGAAAAAAGCTTTGCTTGTTCGTGTTCTTGTTTTTTTCTTAACTTCGTATCTTTCTTGATTCCCCAACACCTCCTTTCTGCTGTGTCTTGAACCAATGTTCTTTTTCTAAGGGCTGTATTCTTCATATTACCATAATGTAGGAGTCATTTTTGTCTAGTTTTGGTGGGAAGAGTGGCTTCCTATTCCAGTCTCAACTAAACCAGTTTCCCAATGGACAGGAACACTAGTGAGGACTCTTTCTGTGTAATTCCATCAAATGTCCTCCCTGGCTATTCAATTTGACGGCCTAGGTACATAACCATTATCAATATTAGTGCACATGCAGCACATGCCCTAAGACATTCTCCATTAGATACACTTGAGTCTGTTAGTGGTGTTGAGAGAGAGAGAGACAGAGAGACTTATGTAAAATGTGTAGGCTCTGAATTGTTAGGCAATTTAAAAGCAGTTATTCTGGTACAAGGTATGCACAAAATAATGGTTAACTATTAAATATTTTAGATTCAGTTCCAAGCTAAGTAACAAGAGAAAAATTGGGTATTTCTAGAAAGGATGATGCCCCATAATTCACATAACTTGTATTCTGCATTCAGTATCACTGGGAGGCCATTCACATAATGCAATGATGAAAAGAGCAGTCTCTGCAGCCTGTGGGCTGTGTTTGAATCCCAGCTGTGTCCTTTTAGGAAAATAACTGCTCAGGACCTCAGTTCCTCCATTTGTGAGAAGAGAGTAACAGCAATATCTGCTTCTCAGAGTAGCTGTCTGACTTAGAGTTAGGAGAATAGTACCTAAAGTATAGTAATCACTATGTGAGAGCAAATTATTATTATTTTCTTTAAAATTGCTAACAGAGATTGAGATAAATAGGCTAATATTCATAAATCAGTTTTAAAAGCCATTTAGAATTATGTTTAATTTTGGTAAAAATTAAAGGGGGTGATTTAAAATTACTAATAGTGAATTCCATAGAAATATCATTTGGTTTTATTTATTCTGTGAATACAGAAAAATTAATAAAAGTCTAACACGTCTGCTAAAAATTAGCTCTTAAATCTTTCTACTTGTAAACTGCATTATTCCAGTTGTTGTAGATAGACATATTTAAGTAATGTTTTCTAATAAGATTCTCTTAGGTGGACATTATATTCAACTGGTTAAGATTATTTTAATTGTCTAAGATTTACTATGGGATAGCACACAAAGCTAAATATGGTTTCTCTATGTTTAATACCCTCTCATTTAAGGAAGTTCTAAACAGGAATCAATGCTTCTATCAGATTAGATTTGAAGCCAAGCCTAGATTTCAAGATATATTTTTAAAGATACTGTTTTACCTAGTGACTTATATCATTTGATGCTCTTCATTTCACTTGTTAGAATTGTTTAAAGTACTACTTTGAATGAATATATATATTATATACACTAATATACTATAAATATATATTATATATAAAATATATATTATATATATATACTAATATGCTAATACTAACATACTATAAAATAGCTGCTTGAGACATTGATCTCCACTCACTTATAAACCCTGATTGAAGCAAAATTCAAGGATGTTAAACTGCTTGTTCTAGACAACTACATTCTTAAAAATTTGAAAATAATTAAAGAAAAATCAACCTTTTTAATAAATATGCCCTTATTCTCCTCTTGTTTTTGTTTTCTCTCTACTTTTCAATTAGCCCTTCCCTCTTGCAAATGAAACATAAACTTCTACTCACTGAGGGATTTCTGTCTTTACCTCAAAGACCACCTTGGCCACACTTCCCTTTCCTACTCATTATTCTCTCGTAAATCTTAAATTTAACTCATCATTAGCTGGTGAATGGAGGGGGAAGAATGTTGATTGACCTTCAGTGGAAGGAAGAGGCAAAGGAGAAAAGAAATCTCTGAATATGAGTCAGGAACTCATAATTGGCATTTGCATATTTTTTTCAAAAAGGTGGCATTATTAATATAGGTTTAGTGATATTGATAAAGTTCTGGATAAGAGTATTAACTGAGGAAGCTTTGCTGTGATAACCGTCTGAGCCTATGGGCTAGTGGAATGGAAGAAGTGGAACAAAGAGGACTGGTGTTAACTACTTTCTTTGACAATTTTGTATTATGAAATTTTTCTATAGGAACATAGTGTCTCTGCCTGCCACCAGAACTACCCACTCTATTGGTCTCTCTTCTGCTCCCTGACTCAAAAGGTCTTTCACAATATTGCTTATGTTGCATATTATGGTGTCCCTGTGGATTAAGACATCAGTGCAGAGGATGGATATAGTTCTTCATTTCTTTACCCCATCTAGTTAGCAGGTCACCTAAGTTGACCTGGCCGGTGGATCACCTTTCTCTCTCCCTTGACTTCATTATTACATGTGGCCAATCAGAGGCTATTAATAATATCCCAAGAATTATATATGAGTTTAAATAGGAAATGAAGACCTCTCATAAGCTTTTGGCTCAAAGAACACAAAATTATACTTCCAGATATCATCCCAGCTAATGATACATTTGTGTTCTGATTTCTATTTATGTTACTTGGATATAAATCCCTCAGGAAACCCACTAGGATGATTGTGGATAAGCAAGCCAAAAAGTGGATGTTCCTGTGTTTGTGGCTCTCTCAGATAATACTAAGAAGGAAAAAATTCAACCTTTTATTTCTAAGAGTTTATACAAGTTATTAAATATGAAAATGTTTGGAAGTATATCATAAAACTTTGGTTCATATCTGCCAAATATTGTTGTTTTTAAATTTCTGTTTAAGTGTATGCTTGGTTGGTGATTGCGTTATTCCTCGAGGCCAGAGATGTTCATTAGCATCTTTGTAGGGAGTCAAAGCAACCCTGCCACATGCATGTATTTAGTCTCAATAGGAGACTGAAAAAACATTTTTCAGTAGATTAAAATTATATTCTATGTCTTTCATAAGATCTGTAAGGGTACTTATAAAAAGATAGCTTAATTCCATAAGACATTAAATGCATTTTCAAAATAGCAGAAAATTTATTGTTTATTTCTTTAAATATTGTAATAAATTTATAAATTAAATACATATACAGGTAGTATTTATTAACAGTAGTAAGACAATAGAGTTCAGAGGCAATAAATAGTGCTTAAAAGTGCAGATTCTGAAGCTATATTGCCTATATTCGAATTCCAGATCCTTCAGATATTAGATGGATCAGATATTAAATCTTTATTTCTTTACCCCATCTAGGTAGCAGGTCACCTAAGTTGGCCTGGCCAGTGGATCACCTTTCTCTCTCCCTTGACTTCATTATTACATGTGGCCAATCAGAGGCTGTTAATAATATCCCAGGAATTATATGTGGATTTAAATAGGAAGTGAAGACCTCTCACAAACTTTTGGCTCAAAGGACACAGCAAAATTATAGTTCCAGACATCATCCCAGCTAATGATATATTTGCATCCTTCGGCACTTTTTGAGACTTATTTGTTCTTCGGCTCTGTCACTTTTACAATGTGGATAACAAAAGTACCAATCCTGTAGCATTATGCTGAGGATTCAATGTGTTAACATATCAAAGCTGTGCTAGGCTTATATTAACTTTGTTAAATTAAATTTGGCCTGAGGTGTTTCTACTTAATGAACTGTGTTAACTTAAAAATCACAAGATCTATAAATTTGGAAAGGAGAGCTTTATTTTTCATAAAGGGTTACAGCCTGTAAGGTGGCCATTCTGACAGGCTGGAAGTGTAGCCTGGTCTAAAGACCAGGGACAGGCATGCTGAGGGAGGGAGGGGTAATACAGTAATTTAAGATGAATGGGTTGGCCAAGTATAATTCAATGGGTTACAGGAGGAGCTATGAATATTCATGAAGTGGTCCAGAGACATGTGTACTGAACAAACATGTGACATAGGATCCATGTTCAATTTGGGGTGGAGACTTCACACTTCAATGTATTACAATTAAACGCTATACATCAAAAGGTCTTTTCAGAACACAGAGGCACTCAAGTATGTAGCCTCTGTAAACTGGCCAGAACCAGTCCATGGTCAGTTGTCTTTTTAGCATGAGAAAGTTTCTGAAATCGTCTCTTGTCCAACCAAATCTGCAGTTATGGCTCGTGGATCAGGGGTTGGGGGTCAGCATCTGACGGTGAGCTGCAAATTGTTTTAATATTGCTTATTTTGAGGACAAGACTTGTTTACCTGCTAGGAAAAAAAAAACCTTGTGGCATTTAGAACACAGTTTATTCTTTAAGTGTAGGAGTGCATGACTTAACCCTTGCCTGATATGGCTTTGGGTCTTATTTATAAGTTGGTATCTTATTGCTACAAAGAGTTCATTCTTTCAGTCTTATGATCTGGTTTAATATCAATGCTGGTCAGTTATTGTATCTAAAAGCCCAAAAGGGAAGGAGCATAATGAGGCATGCCTGACCTCTCTTCCCATCATGGTCAGGAACTCGGTTTTTAAGGTTTCTCTGGGGTCGCATTGGCTGAGAGGGGGTTCATTCAGTGAGTTAGGGGCTTAAGATTTTATTTTTAGTTTACAGCTGCAACCTAATTTAGTACACAGACAAACCAAAAGCTAACTTAGTACTATATATTGTTTTGCAATAGCCATATCTCAGCCATTCACAAGCAGCTGAGCTTCAGCCAATCATAAGGAGCCAACTGATCGGACCATGTCCAAATAAGGCAAATGCCTGCCATAAACAATCGACCTAGTCTGTTCTTTACTTCCACGTTCTGTCTATAAATATTCACTGCCCGTGTTGCAGAGTGGAGCTGTCTGAACCTCCTCTGGTTCTGAATGCTGCCCAAGGCATGAATTGTTCTTTGCTCGAATAAATTCTGTTAAATATATTTTGTTTAAAACTTTTCTTTTAATAACTTTAAATGGACTTTTGTTTTTTATAGTCTTCTTGTTATTGCTAGTAGTTCCATACCTAAAAGAAACTCTTTTGTTGATGATTACCTTAGCATTACACAGGGTATTATTTCTACACTATTGAAATAATGTATCTTTTGACATCTAATATAAATGAAAATTTAGAATTATAAGTCTGGAGCAAGACCGAGCACAAAATTATGACTATAATTTGGCTACTGTAAAAAGAAAAAACAAAACTATTAATTGATCACAGCAAAACTTCTTCATAAATCAAGCTACTTATTTTCTTATAATTCTATTTACTTTTCAAAATACACAATAATTTCATGTTTGTTATGAAATTTCTGTAGAAAATGATAAAGCAACAATTAAAATATATTCTTAATGCCAATGCAGAAATGACTACAGTTTATTTTCACAACTTCTCCTGGGAATGTTAATGTTTTTGTTTATAAGTATGATATCACACAATAAGCAGATTCTGTGAAAAACTACTCTTATCATTTAGCAATATACACTTCTCACCTTCCATGTTAATAAACACTGACCCTCAGTTTAATTTGCAGTGGCTTCATGATATTATATCATATGTCAATATTACAAATGGTAGCAAGTGAAATCTTTTCCTTCTGTCTTCGTTTTTATAAAGAGGGCTTTGATGAACGTACTTAACCTATGTCTTTGCGCTTCATTATATGATTTCTTTAGGGTACATTTCTAGAAATGGAGACACAGAGTATACTTATTTTAAAGCATTTGATACATGTTGCCAAATTGCCTTTTAAATCTGCATATTCACATCAGCGCTATTTGAGGGTGAATGTTTAACATGGACCTGTGCCAACATTGAATATTGTTTTGATTCTTAGTCTGTTCACTCTTTTTTTTCTTAATTTCTTCTGTACTCTGGGGTATAAGGAAAGATATTTATTGATCCTTCCTAACATTGTCCCAAATTAGTTATTTCAATAACTTTCACTGTGAAAGGAAGAAGTGGGGAAGATAAATAGAGTGTTAGGGACTTATGGTTTTAATTATTATTATTTTAAGTAGATAAGACATAAGCATTTTAAATTCCAATCACAGGTGTTCAAATGTTAAAGTGGACATATTAAAAGGGCAATTGTAAAATGGTACCCTAAGAATTAAAATTATTTCCTTTACATAGTAGCAGAATTATCTCCTTTTAAATAAGAAGAAAATAAAAAATAATCGAGATACGAAAAAGTATTGTGTGTAGAAAATTAAGCAAGTTTCAGTATGGTGGCTTCTTTATTATTTCCTCTGTGTGGAAGAAAATGAAAGTAATATTATTTCAGAGTAATAAAAATGTGTTGAAATTGTTGGATTAAGGTTACATATTTGAAATTAGCCCACAGGGGATTCAGGAAGAGTTGTTTAGGGATATAAAAAAGGTTGATTGGGTACTCTTTAAAGCCAATTGAGACTGGTCACTTTGGGTCTCTTCCAGAATAAGATTTTACAATTTTCTTGCTTCCCTTCACTTCATGCCCAGGTTTATTGAGACCATTTGGGCTATTAGAGAATGAAGATATCATTGTATCACCATCCAATCATCATGGTTTACTTTACTAAGCGTTTACCATGTGCCATTTATACCTCTAAGCACTGTGCATGCATTAAATAGTTTAATCCATACAAACAAATCTATGAGACAGTTGTGAGCTCAATAATTTTATTATTGTTTTGGTATAGTGTACATTTCCTCTAATATTTATATTAAAATTATAATTAAGTTTTATAATCATATTAAATATCATTATTAGACCTTAGGTTACTTTTACTGATTTCATTGAGCACTTCTATTTTTTTATTTCTAATTTTCCTTGTTGTTTAAATTGTTATTTTTATTAATGTCTGTTTTCTCTGGAATATTTAATTGATTAGTTTTTATTTATTGGACTACATGGAGACCTTCTCCATCACTGAATATATCTAAGAATGCCCTTGTACATGACTAATAGCTGTATGTAAAATTGAATTTTAGAATTAAATTATCTGCTTGAAATGTGTTTTAACATTTATTATAGTAAAGAGTCACTTGAGGGCCAATTCAATTTTTATTTTTCGTTGTCTATAAGTTATTACCTGGATCATCATAGAAAAAATTTTAAATCCCTTAAGTTTAAAAACGTAACAAAATAAATGCTATATTCGACATGGATATCTTGTCACTAGTTTTGCTTGGTGCTTAGTTAAGTCCTTTGCCCTCAAAGTTTCAAACATTTCTTCAGACTTTATATGTGTATCTTTCTCTGTTCTGAGTCCCTGGATAAAAATCAATGTTTTATTATTTTATTGTTCTTCTATTCCTAGTTCCTAGAAAGGTACCTGGCATATTTATTCAAATAATTGAATCCTTGAACAGTCCTTGAATTGTTTCAGCAGTTTGACAGAATAATATTTAGGACTTTCAAATGGTATTATGGGTCAAAAGAGCCATCAATAGACTGAAGTCAAAAAGCTATGCGATGAGTTTAACTCTCTGTGCAATGTATGAAAACCGAGTTAGAGTTATTTCTATTAGAAATGGTTATGTGAATAGGTTATAACATTATCAGCGTCAAAGGTTTAACACTCATCAATCGATAGGTTATAACATTATCGGATGCTGCTAGAATTCTGCAATCATGTTTACCTTTAAAATAATTTGAACATCTTGTTAGAACTTTGCTTTAGACTAATGATGTTACATTTGCAAAAGTCTAAGCTACACTTTGCCTATGGACAGGCACAGATTTTCATGAATGACATGGAAACACTGAAAATACAAGTTGAAAGATATTATTATTTTGTTACATTCTGACGCATGGGATAGGATTTACTAGTTACACAAGGAGTCTAAGGGAATTTCTAAAGCTGTCAGATGACAAAATTGACAACTGGGTGTTTTGGTAGGACCTTAACGTTGCCAATGGCTCTTGTATTTTGTAGTGATGCATTTTCCACTACTTCATGTGGCTGTATAATTTATCTCTATTAAATAAATGTGTATCTTTTGCATGTAACAGTTGACATTTTAAATTTTGTTAACCAATCATCCTCGCTCTTATGATCACTGCTCAGATGGGAAGAGAAAAATGATCAATAGGCATCTATGGAAAAGAAAAGGAGAGGGGCAAAAAAAAAAAGAATATAAAAAGGAAATTTTTGTGGCATCCTGAGGCACAAAAAGTTGAGAATGCAAGTGAATGAATAAATAGCCAAAGGGAAGTTAAATGTGTTTGTGTTGTATAGTGCATGCTCTCAGAGCAAATATACTTTGAAAGAAAAAAAAATTCTTCAGATGGTTACAAAGTTGGTTTAACAAAACACTACTCTTATTGTCAAAATAAAAACTATACCTACTTAGCTATGCACAGCATTTTGGGTCTAAGAAATACATTCCTTGTAGACAGAACTATTGACTTATTTTATTTTCCTCATGACACTCATACTACACAGAAGGGAGCAAAGACATGGTGAATTTGTTTTGGGCAAATTCAGTCAATCATCATGTGTTCTCTAACCTCCATCTGATAGCATTGCAAGAAAAATAACACATGCTAGAAATATGGCAGGCAGGGATTGAGCCCAATAACATTTTGTTTAGTTTTATTTCCTTTTAATCAAGTCTATGTTATATATGGATACAGTATTCCCATGGTTAACATGAGGAGGGGAGGTTTTCAGTATCAAAACACTATTGCTGTTATTAAAATTTGAATAAAAGAGAATTGCAAAAATAAATTTTTCTTCGTAATCAGAAGGATTTATAATCATTTAAAAATAATATTTTTCTTATTGAATCTGGCCTTAAATAATTTTTAGATAATTTTATATTTATATGCTAGGTTATTGATAAATATTAACAGCATTAATAATTGTATCAAAAAAGCTGATAATGAAATACACTTCAGTGTTTAGGAAAATGCACATGAGAGTATTCGGGCAATACGTGCTATAACATAGACCTGGAATTCCTAGAATCTGGGGGACAGTTACCACATCTTGAGATATATAAATATTGGGACAGGGAAGAGGTTTAACCATGTAGTCATTGAGCATATAAGAGCAGGGCAGGTGTTGCTGATATTAAAGACGCTGTGTCGAAAGTGACGAAGAAATCTTTAGCTGTTACACTTTCTGATTGAGGATGGCCAGACTGGGAGGGGGAAGTAAATGGATTTAGAAGAAAAATTATGCAACACTACGTTGTTGACTGTACTGAGCTATCATGAGTAGAATCTTACTATTTCTGGAACAGGTCAAGTGTAGATACTTTACTAAAATGGGAAATAGTTTACTGGTGCAAGTTGTTGGTGGTAGCAAGATACAAAATCAATTTTGGATATGTTAAGTTTTTGAGATGCATATTAGATCATCAGGTGGAGCTGTCAATAGATAATTTAATATAAAAACCTGGGGTTCAGGGGAGAGAGAGAATAGAAACGTGAGTTATTAGAATATAGATGAAATTTAATATCTGGGACTAGGATGAGGTAAGAGAGACACCAACCTCAAGTGCAAAATTTAAGAGGAAAGCACCAAAACCTTAGTAAATGATAAATAGCATTTAACTCAATAATTTAAAATAAAAATTAATGTAAAATCAATAATTTTAAAACAAAAATTTAATGTAAACATCCATGATGAAAAATATCAAAAATTTAAGTGTCTCAATGGGAATGGTTGTGATTACTGGGCAAATGAGTTTAGGTAGAAAATAGAATAAATTCAAAGCCTACACTCTGAGGCATCTAAATGTTCTTTTTTTTTTCTTTTTTAAACAACACATCTATTGTTAGAAAGATGAGAAGGAACCAATGCTTGATATTGCCACTGGTTTAATCGATGCCAGTTTGATGGAAGCAATCATGTTTTTTTTTCTGATTTGAATATGCATTTCTATTGTAACTAATGTGATGGAACATTGTTTTCTGTGAGCTGCCTACATATTAGTTATGACAAAGTTTTATGTGATACTCTATAAAATTAATTATTGATGCATAATCTGTGACCTTTAAACTGTGGATTGGTTTATGTAACCGCCACCATAATCAGGATATAGAGTAATGCCATCACATTTGCTACTCTCTGACTGGGTAATTCTGGCATTTCTTCCTCACTATACATGGGTGATCACTTTTGCATGCTTCCTGAATGCTCCCAGTAGCTTCAGGCACTATTTCCCAGGATCCTCACAAGAGTGTTAAATCATATTCTGCCAGAATGCCCATATAGATAAACTCTCATTTTTCCAAACTCATGTTCTGTGCCTCTTGGTCCAGCACACTCAGAATCCAGTCTTACGCATATTCTTTTGGCTCCTACACATACGTGTTGGCTGATTCCTGAAGTTTTTTCTCCGCAGAGGTCTTTTTCTTTCTCTGCTGGCACAGTAAACCTCTTACTGGTTATGACGGGACATGATGCTGTGCATTGACTTAGTGACCAAGAGGAAAGGTGGGGAGCAGAAGCTTGGGAGGGGTCGTATGTATTCTTTTGGGAGTGGGGATCTCCATCATCCTCAAGGAAAGAAAGAGCACTGAACTTCAACAGGAAACAGGTGCCCATTTCTGCTGACACAGAGCATTAAGGGGAATCTTGGAATTCAAGGTTTTTGAATGCATCCACCCAAGTGTTCCAATCCCATGCGTCAGGGCCTGTTCTTGCCCCGCCAGGGTCCTGGCCTTGGCATACAGACCTCTCTTGTTTGGGAGATTAGCCTTTTTTGGAGCTCTTCTACTCATATGTTAAATGCTATACCTGCCCCTAAGCTTTCTTTGCCTGCCAGGCGCAGAAAAGGAAAATGTTTTTATGTGTTAAAAGAAGTTCTTTTGACGTTCTCCCTTAGTTTTTAATTGTCCACTAATTACTTTCATTCTTTGGTTATCTTTCCCCCCAAAGCATCACTTGCACTTGTCAGCAAGTATCCAATTTTATTGCTTCACAGCCACAATTCATCTTATGTTTGTGATTTTCCAGACATTGTACCTGCTGATGCAGTACCTTGAACTGGAATACCATCCAAGTTTACCACTTGTGAAAATTTTAACACGTGCATTGCTATCTTATGCCAAGGGTCACAGGTATTCTATCTACTGTCAGTGATGCAGTATTCATTGCCTTCTCAACGGCAAGTGATCCAAACAAAACTCTCATATACACCATCTACTTTTTCTAATCACTTCTGCAACCAACTTCTATGAGTTGATTCCTCTGGAAAATATGCAGGATATATATTAGGGAATATGTTTGAGATCATCTCTTGTGGGAGAGAAGGAAGTAAGGGTGAGGAGAGGATGAAGGTCAGCTACAGGGCAGTTCCCATGAAGACCAGGTGTGCCCAGCTGTAGCTGGAATAGCCCTCCAGAATTGAGTGAGGGTTGGGGATTTTATATCTCAATGTCAGTCAGACATTGGATGTAGGATACTCTGGGAAGGCAGTGTTCCCTGGGACTTGACAGTTTGGGTCAACTGAGGCTATTCTCAAAGCGATGAGACAGTTGAGGGTTATCTGTCCTCAGCGCTCCCAGCAGTTGGCTTAATACCACGGTCTTTCCCGAAGGAGGATCTGAATGGCACCTCACAGTGCCCCCCACACATCGTCCTCAGCTGTTCTTTCCTGCTAAGTCAGAATGCCAACTGCTTCACGCGCAGTGTCTAACGTGTTATCTCTACTTACCTCTTTTATCATTCTTTTTGCTTTTGTGGGATTTATGCCTTGAAACAGCAATAACTTTGAAGTGTCATTTTAGTGAAGTGTAAATAGTAAACAGAGGAAAACATATGTTACTTTATTAATCTGAACTCTGAAGTTGCATATCAGTCGGGCAGTGTGAAAAACACTGTTCCCATTTCTGACACATGTGGTCTCAGCTTTCATTTCACTTGTTCCAAATCTAGGTGCCTGGTCAGAAGGCTTTTCTAGGAAATATAGCATCATCTCGAGCCAATAGGCAGGACAGGAGCTGCACTGGGAAGAATCCTAATGTTTATTATATTGTCTAGTGTCTAGGGCTGTCAGCCAAAGCAAATTGCTGTAGTAACAGAGAAACATATGGCAAGCCGAAACACGGGGAATGAAGCAAGCCATGACATCATCCTCTAGAAACTTCTTCCTCCTTAGCCTGTGACCTGTACCTCTCTCTCACACACGCTTTTTAGGTAGGGAAATGGATCTGAAGTGACATGCAGAGAACAGTTTTGCTGTTTAATTTCATCTTGACTGTATGTATATGCTGGTAGCCTGGGGAAATATTTATTACACATGTACGCAATTAAAAAGTGAAAAAGCTGAAAGAATGACTGCTGATATTTAGAAAGCATGCCTTTATCAATGCTAATTTGCCCCAAAAGTAATACAGTTATTATGAGCTACATAATTTAGAGTTTAGCCTGAAGCCTTTTATAAGAAAATCTCGCTTAGATTTAGGTTGCAGTACATCATTTTGTCAAAAACACAGATCTTCAGTTGCTGTCTGCCTTCATTTTGGTGAGAGCTCTTATCTGCTTCCCAGTTGGGTCTAGCCTATTCTCTATACTGCGGACAAACTCAGTGGGAATGATTCCCCCAGGGTTTTTGTCAGTCAAAGGATCATTTAGAAATGAAGGAAGATGGAAGACTCTCTTAACTCTTGAGTAGCTGGACTTTATTGCAGAATGAAGCTATTTGATTTCCCGTCTGAAGGGAAAGAACAAAGGATGGTGAACATTGTCACTCAAAAATACAGAGTTACAAAATTTCAATACACTTTACTCTGCAGCAGAGATCATTAATTTTAATAGTACATTGGCTATTTCACCAGTATGACTTTTCAGGTGAGTAAACTGAAATCAATGGGTTTAAGTCATGTGCTTAAATCCACACAATTCTTGAGTGACAAAGCTGAGAGTAATCCCCAGCGTCAAGGTCCCTAGAGTTGGTTCCTTTCCATTAATAATGAAGAGATTGGTGTCTTCTTGTTTGCTAAATTGAATTAGATGATTTAGCACACCCTAGCCATTGTTCTTTTATCACTTTAACCTTTTCTTAGTAATTTTTTTCTTGCAATGTCTATCATACTGACTTGCCAATTTTAAGTTTCCACAAATGTCTAAGTAAGATGTTTTCATTTCTTCCTAATATTCCTAATATTATAGCCCATTTAGTCTACCATGATTTTTCAAGACTTTTATGAACATATTTTTGTGTTCACTGGCACCCACGCTTTACTCCGACACCATTTGTTAGTAATGAAACACAGGACTTCCGTTTTTCAAAATCTTATAATACCAGTTCGAGTCCCCATAATACATGAGTTCATGGTCCTGTATGTTTTATATGACTTTTAGAATGCTTTTTATTTTATTCAATATGTTTATTTTATTCAATACGTTTTATTCAAAATGCTAATATTTTATTCAATAGCATTATCTTAATAATTATATTTTATAATATAACTGCTTTTAATTATTTGATTGATTTCTTTCTTCCCATATCCAAACTGTAAACTCCATGAAGGCAGGTTTCTATCTGTTTACAGCACTGCTGTACTTCTAGTACCTAGCACAATCCACAGTATATAGAAAGTGCTCAATAAACTTCCTTTGTATAAGCGAATGATACAGCTCTCTTTGTATTCCTTCATATATATTTTGGTAATGTCACTTATACTTTTACAATTTATGCCCCAAGATATTTTTGTATTCTTGTTGTTTATTATTTCACCAGCACTTATGTCCATAATTATTCATAATTATAGCTTTTTCTTTTACTTCATTTAACATTCTGTGTCCTCAAATTCTTCAGGAGTGTGGTTCAATAATCAGAAAAGAAGATATTCTCTTAGAAATAGAATTAATTAGTATTGCAGTGTTGTAATATTGTGCTGTTTTGGGTTGAAGTAGGCAAGAGAATACAGGAACAAAATCTCTGGTTTTAGAAGCCCATCATCTCCTTATACCTGTATCAAAACACTAACAACAACAATGTTTTAGTATGACTTCTGTGCCAGGAACTGTGCTAGCTTTTTGCACATTTTGTTGTATATAATTCAACAATAGCCTATTGAGTTTGATGCTTCCAACCTCATTTTGCAAATGACATAATTTTCCTAAGTCCGCACAACTAAGAAGTGGCATTCAGAGCATAGTTTGTATACATTAGTAACTCAACATTTTATTACACATCATGAAACAACTTCGTAAAGTTATGTTTGTGTAAAAACTATTAAAATATCTGTGATAAAAATCAGTTGCGTAAGTGGTAACTATTATGTCAGTACACACAAATCAAATATTTTCTTTCTTTAGGTTTTATTTCTCCTTATCCTATTTCTTTCAGCTCTCTGAGGAATGTGGAATGTAAGGCCCAATTTAGGAAAACAAGATTTAGTATATGAGTTTACTTGCAAGTTTCTTCATGTCTTGACTTTTTAAACCGCTTATAAAATCTTATCCTCAAGAGAGCCTGGGGATTTATGGTGTTATTTTTCAGCATTTCTAGTAAAAATGTTTATTGCACAGCTAAATGAGAGAGTAAACTTTTACTTTCACGTTGGCTTTATTGTTACCCAAAAGAAATATCTTTTAAGAGAGAGAGCACATTGTATTTAGGTGGATCACAGGCACATAATTTCTTTGGCTGAAATATAGGAGTTTGTTCAGGAAAGAGATGACAAACACTAATGGACAATAGAAATAAAATTATGAGAATGTATTCTTTCATGGAAATTTTGGACTCAGTTTTTCTATGTATATATATAATTAAAATTACTCAATCTTCTTTCACTCATTCATTCGACAAGTATTTATTGCCCACGATGTGGTAGATACTGTCCAAGATGATAGGTACGTGATGGTGAATGAGACACACACACAGTTCCTGCCTTCCCGAAGCTTCTGTTCAACTAGAAGAGTTAAACAATGAAAACATGTACATATAAATACATATTTTATGATTAGAGCCATGAAAAATATAAAATATTTGATGATAACGAATAATAGAAAAGTACTGGGCACAATGGTGTGCACCTGTAGTCCCAGCTCCTCAGAGGACTGAGGTGGAAGGATCACTTAACCCTGGGAGTTCAAGGCCAGCCTGGGCAACATAGCAAAAGTTTTTTTAAAAATTTTAAAAAGAATTAAATTGGTATTAACTGATCAACATATAAGTGCACAGATAAGAATAACATCTATTGGATGTTGGGCAGGGGGGAGGGGGAAGGGGGACGGGAGAGGAGAGAGGAGGGGACAAGTATTTGCATACACAAAGAGTGCAATGCACACCAGCCGAAGGATGGACATATTTGAAACTCGGACTTGGGGACGGGGGGCAAGGGCAACATACGTAACCTAAACATCTGTACCGCCATAATATGCTGAAATAATAATAAAAAAAGAATTGTAAAGAGAGTCCACTTGATTTAATGTGGAAAAGGAATGCAGTTTTAGTGAAGGCAACGTTTAAATCAGGAAGCGAATGATGAGAA
>CAUYSK010044320.1:0-12500 GCA_963575035.1 Avahi laniger | reverse complement strand
AAAACTGGATTATACTGTGTGTTTGTAACAGAAGTAAGGGCCTGAAAAATGGCAAAATGTATTACAATTTATCTCTTTAAAATCCCCCTTCCACTCTTTTTGGGAATTAAGATCTGCATTCCTTCCTGGGGCCAGGAATCAGAAGAGCAGAGGAGTGCTTTTTGTTCTTTATTTTAAACCACAGGAGATGGCTCAATGGAATTGTCTGGGCAAAGAGCATGAGGTCACCTTCGCCAGGGATAAGGCCGACTGGTGCCACCAACCATAGTTAAACAGCAATAGCCCAAAGGCGAAAACCTCCTTTAAAAGCTCTGTATTTCTGCTTAAAAGAAGGACGATTGTTCTTTATAATGAGAGTCTGCCATCTTCCTCATTTGCCAGCAAATTTATAAACTTCTTTTTTCTTTTCCTCAAACCACTTGTCCTCGTTCTGTGTTTGGCCTCAGGAACAAGTACCAAACTTTAGTTAATATATTAGCATCCAATTAAGTTTGGGATATTTATTTTGAGTTCTTTGTGGGTTCTACACTATAAAATAAGTAGCAATTCAATAAAAATTTACCTTTATTTTAATCAGGTAGATGCATGTATCTCCATTCCCTCCAATATCGGCTGAACATTTTAGTATCAGCTAAGACTTTATAAGACTTTTTAAAGTTATGATTTACATGGATTACCATTGACTGTGTGTGCATGTATATGTGTGTGAGAGAGAGGAAGAGAAAGAGAGAATAATTTTATATAGCCGCTTTTTGAGAATAACTAAAACCCCAAAGAAGAATGCTACTTCTCTATAGATTCTTTTGCTTGCTTGTGCACACATTTAAGTTTGGTACATTAGGAGATCCTGTGTTACTCTGTGTCCACGCATGGCAATAAAAGGTCTAACTCTTGCCAGTCTTTACTTTTATCATAACCTCATTATAAAAAAAAGAAAGAAAGAAAGAAACATACTGGACTTGAATGAAGGAAGTTATAGTACAGGGGATTGTTTCTTCCTTTGCTATAAACCAATGGTTGAAAATCTGTCTGACTGGAAAGGTTTCAATAGGAAAGCAGACTGTGGGTTTTTGGAAACAAGTCCACAGTACCTGATGCTTAGTGGGTAACATAATGACTGTGTTAGGTGAGTATGTTAGAAGGTGTGCATGTTTCTGTAAGCAGTTGGGCAGTTCTTTCCAATTCTTCCAGACAGATTGGCTTCACTGTGTTTTTACAGTTTGAATGATTTTTTTTTTTTCAAGATGAGACACTACCACAGTCTAATACCATTTTTGGCAGTCGGTTATACATGCCTTCTCAAGGGCTTTGGAATCTGTGTTATTGGATTAACATGGAGTGCAAGAATTAGGAGAACTGGGGAATACATTTTGTAATATTTCGCAAGGTCATCTGGAAGCCTAAGAAAGCTAAGAAAACAGTCCTGTTAAACTTGTTCCCCTTGACCCAAAACTCCCTATTCCCTCCCCAGGAAGATAAACAATAGATTCTGAACTAAGCCTGAGATTTCTCATTATATTTTCAGCTTTTAAGATTTGCATAGTAAAATCTCTGATTCAAACAATGAAAGTGTTGAAGTCTTGTTTCTTTCTTTCTTTCTTTGTTCGCTAGATTTATATAGCACCTTTGACCCAAGGTCCAGGGCGCTTTCTTAGGTCAGCTCCTTCCCCACCTTTTAAAAATTGATCACTAGAGATGCAATCTGTGAATCACCCCAGTGACTCCCTGTGAGCTCCCACTGGCATCACGTGCTGGCTGCTCATGTCAGAACCACAGAAAACTACAGCGTGTCGGATCCATGCAACGCCAGCTCTCCATGGAGAAAGACATTCGTCAATGTCTTATTGCGACAGATGCCCACTTTGGGAATTTTGTTGTTGTAAAATTGTGGCCATGAGACTAATAAAAAGAAATCTGCACATATACAAAAAGTGCAATTGGTTGTTACTCTTGATCCTTTTTGTTTCCATCAAAGAATAATATCTTAACAGAAAACGTACATTGTGTTACTTCTCCAATGCTAAAGCTAAAAGCCACACAAATCTTCAAGGAGACGGCTGATCCAGTGGAAAGCAAGTGAAAAGAGACAAATCAGAGACAGCAAAGCCAGTGCAGGTCTCCTTCTCAGTGCAAAGCTACTTTTCTGATGAGGAAGCTTCTCTCCAAAGCCCCTCAGTTTACGAAAGGGAAAGGTGATGGAAACTGCCTTAGCTAATTGTCAGCTCACACCTTTCTTTAATGAGTTTCCTAGAAGTTTATGGTTAAGTTACCCTGGTGACTCAGGTAGGGTTTCCTTCAACTCCAGCTGAGACTGTCAGAATAGGAAAATGGGGGTCCATTTTCTGATTAATGAAAATAATAATTATATACAGATGAAAGCAAAGAGAGAAAGCAAAAAGCTTCCATGTTACTTTAAACAAAGAAGAGTTAAGGCCTTATCTTAACTATGCATTGGCACTGCAATGCGAAATGGTCATGCAAAATTAATTTTTAATGTGTTCAATTTATATTAAAAATTTCTGCAAGTGTGTGAATTTTTTTTCCAAGGCTGGAGTGCTACTTCATTTACAATATTCCCTGAAGGTGTTTTTTTTTAAAGAGACTCTTAAACTGAAGCCATTTTAAGGGTTTTATGAGACATTATGTGAGCTTTCATATGCAAGTTAGTCGTTAAGTACCAGATATTATATTCTGTAATATGCTTAAGTGATATTAGAGGCTGTATATAGCCTGCAGTAATGGCTATTGCTGCTTTTTTAATTTATCAAGAAAATGTTGCTTAAATAAGGAGCAAATCAATGCTGGGTTATACAAAATATAAATGTAAGGAAGTAACAGTATTTTTTATATACTTGCTTCTTCCAGCTTCACTGGAAGGGAAAAATACAACCTACTTTCATGACTTGTATTGACAGAAATTGCAAGAAAAAGATAAATAAAATAGTAGATTTCCAATTAAAGAACTAATAAGAGTACACAGAATGACATTGAACAATGGATACCCATTGCTACACAGTGCTTTGTGTTGGTATAAATTTTATGCCCTGGATGATTATTTTTTTGAATGTATTCTGGCATTCAAACAAAGTAAAATCTTTTACTTGGACTTAAACCAGTTAAAGCTTTGACTACTCTGCCTACAAAAGGACAAATTTGTATTAAGCTGGATTCATTGGTCAAGCTTTGAAAAGCACGGATAAAGCCCCAACCTGGTGAGTGAAATTGACTTAAAAAAATTAAAGACAAATTCTTGTGCAATGATCCTCCTATCTTGTAACCAAACCATCACCACTAGCTCTAGCACTACTACCTATTTCACGATGCGGATAATTTTGCAGATGTTCAGTCTTTTAACATAGTTCCAAACCGAATTTTTGTTTGAGAAGAAGTAAGATGTGACTAGTTACTGACAAGCTATGTATTCAGTGACTTATCATTATGGACATAGGCATTAGTCCTAAAACCAATTCAATTTTCATTTGAAAAAATTTATCTTAAAATAGTAGCTAACACTAAGGAAAATGAATTTGACAGTATGAAATTATATTATACTTACATTTTCATATTAAAAGCAAATGATTCCTTAGCTAAGATTATAGCTTGAATTTAGATTTGACATATAAATTATTCCATGGATATATCAGCTGATTTTATCTTGAAAAATATGAAAAAAAACTCTGAAAAATATGGTATGAAAAATCCATCTAGGTTTTGTTTATAAATGATTATAAGGATCTAGGATCTGTAATCAAGATTCAAACTTGAACAAAAACTATTAGCTTTCCCAATGGAAGAATGGCAAGAGTTACAATTAATTATTTGGTAATCATTTTTCCCACTATAGGCATTATCAACAAATACATAGTTTTTGAGGGGGACTTCTTAAATAGTATCTTAAATATCACCAATGGGATGTGGAAGTTTTATACATTAAAATCACATTTTACTTGTAGTACATGAAAAGAAAGTTCAGTTGGATTTTCCTTGACACTATGTTTTGTGAGACAACAAGAAAATAAGTCAATATACAAAAGAACTTTCAGAGAATATTATAGGCTCAGTGCATGTTTGGAACTTCCATATCTAAAATAAGGGCTAGTGATTATTTATTGATTAACTTTTATAATCATTCCATAAACATTTACCATGCCCCAACTATATTCCTCACATTCTCTGAGATTCCATGAGCTCCTAAATTGTCTTCAAAATCACCAACAGAAAAAGTAAATTATGCTTACTATCATTTCAATGGTCAGTGTATTTTTGGTTTCCTAAATCTTAAAGAATGATTATAAAAATCTTTTACATTATAGAGAGAACTATCAGATAATCAGCATGCTTGTTTACATTAGACCATGCTATGGCCAATACTTTTCTGAGTTTTTTGCTGTTATTTTCAATCTTGGGAAGAATCTCACTCTATTTACCAACTATTCTTATTGTCGTTGTTATTTTTTATTAATGGCAACACTGGCAGACAGAGTTTTCTATTTGCAACCCCTTTGAGCTGTAGAAACATTCTATGTATTCACAAGTTTCCTGTTACCCCCGGGTCTCAGAAAATCAAAAGCTGTGTCTTTAAAATGAAGACAGTATTCCAACCTAGCATCCTGCCTTCCTCAGCCCAGCTGCAGATCTCTCTCCCTCCTTCATTCTCCACTCCGCATTATGATTAAATACATTTAAAATCAAAATCATCTTTTCCACTTGCCTTTCCTATCCCAGCTGTGGATTCCCATCCGATCCTTCTTTTGGAGTCAGATTTAATACGAATATTTAAAATCAAAATCATCTTCTGTTTCTCTGCCCTAGCTTAACAGCTGCAGATTTCTACTCCCGGTACTGTTCTCAGTAGCTCACCAAAATGTTTCCCAGAAAAATAATATGAAGCTATTCTTTCCCTCCAAAACTACTAGTGTTTTCATGGCTCTCCTGTTAACCTGTTTTCTTCCACAGGTATCGTGAGCATGACCTTGTCAGAAGTTAAGTGTGTCAAATTGCAGTGTGTGTGTCAGGGGTTAACATTGCTTTAAATTAATTAATATTGATATAAAATGGCATGTAGGGCCATCTTTACCATTCATTCTGATAGAACATATTGAAACACATGTACATACAGTACATTTTTGATCAATACAGGAAAAAAAACCCTGAATAGAGCTTAGCTCTACCAGATCCTAAAATAAACATTCAGAAGAAATAAGGAGAAATAAGCAAATAAAGTTTTTTGGCAGAGAGTTTATTTATTTAGCAACAGAGATACAGTTGCTTACACTTTGTACAAATGTTTTATCTCTTTTTCCGTAGCACCTGTCCCTGAGTGAATAGAACCACATCTGTCTCATCTTGGCATAACAAGTACACATCCACATCTGTGAATGATGATTCCATTTTCTATGACCTTATTCTTGAATGTTGCTATCTTTCTCCATGTTTGTAAAATTCTCTGTTCTTATCTCTTTGAATAAAATTTCTATCCCAGTCTCTCTCTCTACCTCTCTCTACCTCCTTTTTAAGGCCAATAACTGTTTACTATTTTGAGGCTATTTTCTAGGTCTTATAGGTGTGTTTCATTCTTATTTATTCTTTATCCTCTTTTGACTGTGTATTTTCAAATAACCTGTCTTTGAACTCACTAATTCTGTCTTCTGTTTGGTCGGTTTTGCTGTTGAGAGACACTGATAAATTTCTCAGTTTGTCACTTGAATTCTTAAGCTCTAGAATTTTTGCTTTTTTTTTTTTTATTTCAATCTCTTTGTTAAATTTCTCTGATAAGTTTCTGAATTTCTTCTCAAGACAACACAGAGAAGGAGTTCATCAATGTCTGGGCATTGAAGAGTTTTGTATTTATTTTAATCTTCACAATCTGGGCTTGTTTGAACCCATCTTTCTTGAGGTTTTCCAGATTCTCAAAGGGAATTGAGTGTTGTGATCTAAGTCTCTGGTCACTGCAGCTGTATCAGCATTGAGGGTGACTTATGCCCAGTAATGCTGTGACTCTTGCAGACTCCTGATTGTACCACCTTGGTGAGTTTGGGTAAGAAACAAGAGAATTCCCTGGATTACCAGGCAAAGTCTCTCACTCTCTTCCCTCACTCTCTGTGCTGGTCTGCTGGAGTTGGGGGATAAGTGATGTGGAAACTACCTCATGGCTTCAAGCACCAGGTCATACCAGAAGCCACCCCAGTTTGACTCAAAGCCAGTGGTGACTGTTGCCTGGCTAACTCTGATGTTTATTCAAAGCCCAGGGGCTCTTTAGTCAGCAGGTGGTGAATCTTACCAGGACTGGGTCCTTCTCTTCAAGGCAGCATGTTTCCCTCTGGCCTAGGGAGGCCCACAAATGCCATCCAGGAACTATGTTCGAGTCTCAGGGGCCTCAGGAGTCTACTTGGTACTTTATTTTACTATGGCTAAGCTGGTACCTAAGTTGCAAAACAAAGTCCTCAGACGTATTTCCTTTCCTTTCCTCAAGGTGAAGACAACTTTCCCTGAGCCACGCTGCCTATATCTGGGGAGGACTGACACAGCACTAGCTTGACCACAGCTGCTGGTGTCTCACTGAGTCATGTGTAACCCAAGTCTACTGACTCCGAGCCAGCTCAGCCACAGGAATTGCCCAAGGACTGCAGCCCTTGTGGCCAACTGCCTTATAGATTTAGTCCAGGCCTCAGGCTTCTCTTTGTCTGCTGGTGGTTGGGAGGGCAGGAACTGGAGCTTTGGGGCAGAGGATTTTCTTCTGGCCAGGCTCGTCAAAATATTCCCTCCATGGGTTCCAGCATAATTCTGTCCTGTGCTGTGATCTTCTGTGCCAGGGTGGCCCTGAGTTTCAATACAAAGCCCTACAATCACTTCACTCTCCTTTCTCCAGGCACACAGATTCTCTCTCCACTGGTGCAGCATGACTGGGAGATGGGGAGGGGTGGTGTAGGCTCACAAGACTTTCTTTTCTGTCCTCTTCGGTGCCTCTTTCCTTGATATAATGTTAAAACCAGGTAGTATGATTGCTCACCTCATTTTTGGTTCTTCTGAAGTTGTTTGCTTGAGTGAATAGTTGTTGAATTATGTGTTGTGGCGGGACCTTTGCTGGAGGCTGATATTTGGTCATCCTGTTCTGCCTCCCTTCCCCATACCTGTGTTTTGGTATGTGCTCTATCTCTCCACTTTCCACAGTCTATTTATATACTCATGTATTTGTAATAAATAGATAGTATTATTTTATGTTGTTTGAAAAATTGACACAAATGAAATTTTGCTAGAAATCAGGTACAATGTCTGTTTTTTCACCCATTATTTTTTTGCATCTATACATGTAGCTATGTGCACAACTAGGTCATCTTATCTGATTACGGTACAGGATTTCACAATGTTCATAGGGACCATTTTACTTATGTGTCCTCCATTGATGAACACTTAAATTTAACTCTAATTTTTTTGTCACCACAGGTGACATATCACTGGATATATTTATATTAATATATGTACCCCTCCACCTTTTGCCTTACTTTTTCTGAGATGTATAACCTAGAATGTGATAAATGGGTCATAGATATGCTCAAACTATTTCCTTCTCTTCCTGGGCTCACAGCATGACCATACTTGTCTGCTTGCTTTGCAGTTAGGAATGGTCATGCGATTCAGTACAAGCCAATGAGAGATGGGTACGAGTGATGTGACTCACTTCCAGGCCTGGCTTATAAAGTCCTTCCATATGCCTTCTTTCCTTGTCTTTCCTGGCTGGAATGGTGCTGAGCCCCTGGAAGACCTTAGGATCCATGGAATGAAGATGACAGAGCAACATAATGGAAGGAACCTGAGTCCCTGAAACACAGTTTATGGAAATGCCAACTGATAGGACAACTGGTAGTGTTTCGCTTTTTGAGAGAAAAAGTTTTATTCTGTTAAATAACTAAAATTTTGACATTTATTTTTTGCATCAGGATCTAACATTACACCAAGTAATATTGTGCTCATATCCAGTTTTACCTAAATAATTCCAAATTGATCTCAAAAATGGCTGCACAAAATTACATTCCCAGTTACAGGATGATTCTCACCTTCCCTCATTCTACCCAATGCTTGATATGATCTGACATCATAAATTTCCTTAAACACATAGATTTAAAGGTGAACTTCTTTTGTTTTTTGATACTCTTGCATTTGCAATAGCAAATGAGGGTAAATATTTATGCTTCATTTTGTTTTTTTCCGTTTATGTGGTTCAGCCATAATGTTAAACTCTATAGTGAGCAATACTCAAAAAAGAAAGAACGTGTTTCTTTTTCACCATTTTAAAGGAGATGCTTCTAAAGCTTCTTTCTTTAGAAATAATGCTTTCTGCAAGTGAAGGTAGATTGACTTTATGAAGATAAGATCATTTTTTATACCTGGATGTTGATGTTTATCAAGTTAATTTCTTTATCTGTTGAGATAATTAACAGATTTAGCAATGTGATAGGTATCCTGAGGGATGAGCAAAAAGCGTAAGTAATTGATCCTAGTGAAATATAGTTTTTATCCACAAAATTTTAATATTTTCAGTGAACAGTCCACATATACAATAAAGTATTCCATGAATGAATTGTACAGAAGAACAGATTATACTGTGTGTAAAAAGGCACTATATGTGTGGTTTGGTCTACACATTTTTTTGTTTGCAGCTTCAGTCAATTTTGAAAACTTCTTCTTTTTAATAGGGTAAATTTCAAGATACTTATGCAATCAGGTGAGAGGCTTGTGAGCCCAGTCTTCTATACAAGTCTCTGTCTCTTTATTTTTCTATCTTGCATCCTAATTTCTATCCATCATTTCCTGTATTTAAAATGACTTTACAATCTGTCTTCACCTTTGAAATCTTATCTGTCACTTAAGGGGGAGTATTGTGCTCTTCCTCCACAAATCTTCTCTAATAAGCACAGAAACAAAAGGAGTCACTGTGATTTGGGATTAGTTCTTGCTCCTATAACCCTATAAGGCTTTCTACCTTGCATTAGCTTTAATAAGTCTATACTGGGTTTTCACGTGTGTTAGGTACTGGGAATACAAAGATGAAAAGAAAAACGTTGTGCTTACCTCTAAGTAGGTTAGAATCAATGAAGACTGTTAGACATAATTGCAAAGAAAACATAATGTGATAAGCTCAATAATCCCAGGGACTGATGAAGAAGAAAAGAAGGGACGAGCAGTTGTACATGGAGTATAGAAAAACCTTCACAGAGAAAAGGATACTTAAAGAACAGAAGGGAGAAGGAATTACAGAGAGTAGCCACTCTATCTGACAGATAATTGAGGCATGAAATAATGTGTTTTTGCAAAACTATGAATAACTCGATAAATTGGTTGTATATATAGCATGTGAATATGGTAAATGGGCAGAGGGAATAATGGGAGTTGAGACTGGACCCAGTTTGTAATGAACTTTACATCATGTGCTAAATGTCTCTGCATTCATCCTTTAAATTATGAAGACCTATTTATGGGGTTTACGCATTAGGTAGCACATCAGATTCATATCTGGACAAGATTAGACTGGAAGTACTGTAAATGGTTTATTAAAGGGTGGAAGAGGGAAGGAGGCACCAGAGGTTGCTACTACAGATAAATCAGGTTTGTGATGAAGCTTGAGTGAGGCTGTGGAATCTGAGAGGGAAAGGAAGACACACTTAAATGATATTCAGGCAAACCCAGGAGGACTTTATGACTTATTAAAAAAAATAAAGAATGGAAGTTTTCTTTCTTAGGTACTATACAAAGTGAGAGTTACAGGAAGGAGGATCAGTTTTATTGCAGTTGTTCAGGTTCAGATATGTAGAAATATGAAGCAAGAGAGAAAGATTAAATGTATGAAATTACAGCTTAGAGGGTACCAGAATAAGAGTTGTTGGTCTTAAAGAATCATTACACAGAAAAATATAAAATAAAATAATCATCCAAATGGTAGTTGGAATCATGGTATGCTTAAGACTGCTCAGAGTGAGCATATGCAGTGAGAAGATCTGTCAGAAGGAAGCCCTAAATGATACCAAATTTAGTATGGGAACTGAGGAAGTGAATGCTTGAATGTAGCCTGAGAAGAATAGTCAAAAATATAGAAGGAAAACAAAAGGATTAGTGTTGACATAAAAAAATACAATTCCAAGAAATTTTAGCACTCTCTCCCTAAAAAATTCAGGCATAATTTTTGTTGGGTTTAATATCTACTTAGGTGATCCTTCCATTTCTTGATTTCTCAGTTTCTTGACTCCAGTCCTCCAATGACTGTCTTTCAACCTACCTCAGCCATTTATTACTATGGCATAACATGTTGCTCCTTTTCAAATGTGGTTTGCAGTCAGAGTCTTGTCAAATGAATTTAGTATGTTATAACCAATATTTAACAAATAAAAGAGGAAAGGACAAGATACAGCAGGACTGAATTTAAAAAAGCATTGGAGTGTAGAAAATGGTATGTATACCATGAAACTCCTATGAATATGAAGCTATCTTGGCCATCTATATACCAAGAAGGTATAATCTCACCCTTTTCTGGATTCATGAAGCACATTCTTTGCATCTCCCTTAGGGTGTGAATAAATTCTGTAGTCCTACCACTAGAATAGAAAATCCTTGGGAATAGGGATATTCTATGTTTGATTCTCCATAATATCCCCCCAAATTAGACCATATCTGGTACTGATTAGGTATTTAAAATGTTGAATAAAGGGGTAATAAATAAAGGTAAATGAATGGATGTATTCTTTCTTGTATCATATAATTTTATTGTTAGCAGAGCCTACTTATTACCATGATATATCCTAGAAATTTGATTAATAAAAATGAACTCAGTTATTATTTATGTACTCAGTACAGTTTCCCTGCCCAAAAAATTCACTATCTTAACAAAAATGAGTCAAGCCTAATTTTTTGCAGCCACTAAAGACTTTATTGTTGTTTATAACCAGTGTATAATGTCTCACAGGTGAGCTGGGATCATATTCATTAAAATAAAAATGGGCATAGAAGGGGCTTACCTAAAAATGATACAAGCCATATATGACAAACCCACAGCTAACATCATACTCAATGGGGAAAAATTGAAAGCATTCCCACTTAAAGCTGGAATCAGGCAAGGTTGCCCACTATCTTCACTTCTATTTAACGTATTGCTGAAAGCCCTTGCTACAGCAGTTAGACAAGAGAGCAGAATTAAGTGTGTCCAAATGGGGGCAGAAGAGATCAAATTCTCACTCTTTGCTGATGATATCATATTATATCTAGAAAACCCCAAGGATTAAACCAAGAGACTCCTGGAATTGATAAATGAATTCAGTAAAGTCTCAGGATACAAAATCAATACGTACGAAGCAGAGGCATTCATATATGCCAATAACAGTCAAACTGAGAACAAAATAAAAGACTCAATAACCTTCACAATAGCAACAAAGAAAATAAAGTACCTAGGAATATATTTAACTAAGGAGGTAAAAGACCTCTACAGGGAGAACTATGATACACTGAGGAAGGAAATAGCAGAGGACGTAAACAGGTGGAAAACCATGCCATGCTCGTGGGTCAGCAGAATCAACATCGTTAAAATGTCTATACTACCCAAAGTGATCTACAGATTCAGTGCAATCCCTATTAAAATACCAACATCATTTTTCACAGATATAGAAAAAATAATTTTACGCTTAATATGGAACCAGAGAAGACCCCGCATAGCAAAAGCAATCCTAGGCAATAGAAACGAAATGGGAGGTATCAGTTTACCAGACTTCAAATTATTCTACAAGCCTATCGTAATGAAAACATCTTGGTACTGGCACAAGAACAGGGCCATTGACCAGTGAAACAGAACTGAGAACCCAGATATAAAACCATCCTCATATAGCCATCTACTCTTTGACGAAGCAGACAAAAACATACACTGGGGAAAACAATCTATTCAAGAAATGGTACTGGGAAAACTGGATAGCCACATGTAGAAGACTGAAACAGGATCCACATCTTTCACCTCTCACAAAAATCAACTCACGGTGGGTAACAGACTTAAACCTAAGGTGTGAAACTATTAGAATTCTAGAAGAAAATGCTGGAAAAACTCTTATAGACATTGGCTTAGGCAAAGAATTTATGAAGAAGACCCCCAAAGGCAATCACAGCAACAACCAAAATAAATAAATGGGACCTGATCAAATTAAAAAGCTTCTGCACAGCCAAAGAAACTGTCACGAGAGCAAACAGATAACTTACAGAATGGGAGAAAATATTCGCATGCTACACATCTGATAAAGGGCTGATAACTAGAATCTATTTAGAACTCGGGAAAATCAGCAAGAAAAAATCAAACAACCCTGTCAAAAAGTGTGCAAAGGACATGAATAGAAACTTTTCAAAAGAAGACAGACTAATGGTCAAGAAACATATGAAAAAATGCTCAACATCTCTAATCATCAGAGAAATGCAAATCAAAACCACAATGAGATATCACTCATCTCCAGTGAGAATGGCCTTTATCAAAAAGT
>CAUYSK010044318.1:0-30461 GCA_963575035.1 Avahi laniger | reverse complement strand
AGAGATGGAGTCTTGCTCTTGCTCAGGCTGGTCTTGAACTCCTGAGCTAAGCGATCCTCCAGCCTCGGCCTCCCAGAATGCTAGGATTACAGCTGTGAGCCACCACGCCTGGCCAAAGCTGGAAGGAAGCTTAAAGATCATCATCTCCATTTTGAAGGTGATGAAATGGTAGCTAAGAAACACTGTCATCGATGCAGGGATAAAACAATTGTTTCATTTAAGCACTAAAATTTTCTCTGAGCAAATAGGAAACACCTATTACCAGGATTACTTAGCTTCCAGTGCTTGATAAAAGGAAAGAGATTAGTTAGGGAAGGGAAACTTCTTTGGGGGGCTACTAATTTATTGAAAAATGATCATATGGATCCTTATATTATGGACAAGGAGGGACAATGACAACTTAAATATCACTAGCCCTTCATGAAGTGAAGCTACATAGTATTAATTCGTATTTCAGTGAAGGGATTTCTGTGCGGCCCAAGAAGGTAACTTCATTTAATCTAACTGCACATAAGGATAGAACCAAAAGAATCTGGAAAAATATTTAACCCTTTTAAAGTCTAGCATTGAACAGACCCTCTGCCAATATGATGACTGAAAGTCTTCAGACAAAACCCCTGCCCCTGTCCACCTGCCTGGTCCATTCTGCTCTTTTTTAGTAGCGTGTTCTGGGTCCAAAATTATCTGTCCAATTGTCTCAATATCCACTTTTTGCTGATGTAGACATGTCTTAAAGGAGAGAAATAGAAGAGCATATTGATAAGAAAAAGCAACCAGGCGGTTTGAATATATTGTGTCTTACTTTTCATTAGAACAAACACCCCTAGAGCTGGAATTGTAACTTGGCTTTTTGGTTCTGCTGGTAGCACATTGTGCTCAATAAAAATTATTCCATCCATCAACAGGACAGAAAATCCTATCCTCGCAGAAGCGATACCTCCTGTTTGTCCCATACTAAGCCAGTCAGGGTGTTAGGGTATTGTAATGGAGACAGAAACTAAGGAAAGTGGCAAAAATATAAAATCCCCCCAAATATCAAGTAAGAAATGAAACTGGAAAATATAGATAACAGTGGAAAGCTACTACTCAATTCAGTTTTTCTTCTTGACAGGAGAAACTCTTTCAACTTATCCTCAATGTATGAAAGTTTGACCACAAGGGTGGCATCTTGGACTGCCCACGTTTCCTGGTCAGGCTTGGTCAGGTTAACAGCTCAGCCAGAAGTCGCTCACAGCAGTGCTCTCAGCTGCTGCCCTCCACCTGCTGCCACCGCCAGGGCACCAGCTCCTGAGTTCTCTTTGCTCAGCTTTGCTTGGTCAGAAAACAAAAATAACATTTCATCTGGGAAGAGATAAACAGGAAGCTGGCAAGAGAGACCAAGCTAATGACTACAGAGAAGCAAGGGAGGGTCGTGGTGGGA
Organism: Avahi laniger; assembly: GCA_963575035.1. Lineage (NCBI taxonomy): Eukaryota > Metazoa > Chordata > Mammalia > Primates > Indriidae > Avahi > Avahi laniger. Next base: position 29,041 of record CAUYSK010044318.1, on the reverse strand, counting down.
AGGAAAGCAAGACAGGGAAATTGGGAATTCTTTCTATGAGGAACCCTCTTGAGAATTGATTAAAAGCTACCAAGCCTTTCTCCGGGACACAAACATATGCATATGCACACGCAATTCTGCATATGATTTCATGAAACCCCACCTCACTTATACACAAGCACACCTCTTTTTCTAAAAACTTAAACTCTAGAAGCTATAAGCTTCCAAACCTTAGTACTAACCAAAAAATTCTGGAAAACTCTTTAATCATGGCAACTTTTTATATGAAAGCGTCATTGTAATCTTGTATGTTTCAAATACAATCAGCTTTAGAAGCAATTCCTAGCACACTAAGAATGGTCAAAATCGACGATTAGCGCAGAAACACTTGTTATCAATGTTCCTTCTCTTGTTGCAAAGCGCACCTTGTTTGAGGTTTCTACATATTCATTTACTTAAAAGCAATTTTGTTTCAAAGCAAAAAGGATTCATTTTACTACCAAATTCAAGGGGGCTCAAATCACTTGATGTTTGACTATTCAGGGCTTTTTTGGGAAAATAAAAACCACAAAAGAAAACAAAACAGTTTTGTCCCATCTACCAGGCTCACATACTCTGTGTCTTGAATAGAGGGGCAGATCTCCAAGTCCAATTAAAAATATGCTAACTGCAAATTGCACATTCTGCATCTAGTTCACAGTAGGAATGTGAGGCTCTTTCTGATCTCTTCCTGAAGGTAGATCTAGGGTCTTTGGCTTGTGTTCTTCAGAAGACTGTGCACAGAAGAGGTTCTCAACCAAGGATGGAGCAAGTAGGCAGCAGTGTCTGGATCACCTGCAGCCAAAGACACAGGAGAAATGCTTGTTACCTGCCCCCATAGCATGTGGCAGAGCAGAGGGGCAGAGGTAACAGCTGGCAAAGAGAAAATGTGGGAGGAAGTAAGGGGAAATCAATAAAACAGATGAAAAAATAATGTGCGCTTCATGCCATGAAGGAAAATCACGATGAAGGCCTAAGTTAACTCCCATCATGCTTTCAGGGATCAGAGAAATGACGCTGTCAAAACACAGCATTAGTTTTCTGAAGCCTACAGGCTGGATTTTATTTATTTAATGTTAACTCCCATTTTAATACAAAAAAAGATAGCATATTCTACATCAAAGGGAAAAAAACTTTTCCTAATGTATCCATTTCTCTTCTGAAGTGCATGAGCTGTTGCCACATAATGCTTTGTGGTGTTTTCTCAACTGTGCCAACTTTTCTGTGTACCAGGAAATGCACAGTAAACAGACGTAAGCCTGGGTCTGCTGCTTCTCAATGCCAAAGTGGCAATTGTTTGATTGTGTGTGTGGTAAACGCATTGTTAATTTTAACTAAGCTCTATATATGTTCCATGGATGATGTTTCAGAGCAGGAAAGAGAGAAATAAGAATCAGACATAGCTATGGAATCAGTCTTTGGTAAATTGTACAAAAGTGCAATTTGAGCTGTTAAGAGGATAAGGCTGGAGTAGCCTTTGGGGAATGATTCAGTTTTCCATGGTGACCACTTTGTACTCCCTCGAAGTTCAGCTGGTGGTTACCTGGCTCTGATCAGAACTTGACCTTCTGTTGAAGATAAGCACTACCTGTCTACCAGTTTTCTGGGTATGGTTTCCATTGAGAATAGACTGAAATTACCATCTTTATGAATTGTTGGCTTTCCCACTATTCTCCAGATATACTTTGCTCATTTCTTGGGAAAGAGAGTTGTCCTTTGTATCGGGTGGTGATAGTAGGATATAAGCCTGGCTGCCAGGGGCTACCGTTTGGAGTCAGTCTGAGACCGAAGCCAGTGCAGAGGAAAGCAGAGCCAAGTGATGGAGAGAGGACGAAACCAGCTGAAACTGTAGGAGCCCACGGTGCCAGCATGCCTGGAGGCCCGGGTGCACTTCTTCTCCACAAGTCAGTTTGCACTGGGCTTCTCTCCTTGGCAGTCGAAAGAGCCGTCACTAACTCAGGCTCCCACGTGACACAACCTGTCTCCTCTACCCATTTAAATATGACCCATCCCTGGAGGCACAGTGCAAAGCTCCCCGCTTCTGGAAGTGACGGCTACTTTTCTAAGTTCCCATAGCACCTGCCATCTGTGCCACCTACTTAGTACTTATTACTCACATTAGAAAGTGTACCTTTGCCAGTGCGGCCACGGATCTCTCCAATGCTCTGGTTGACTCCATGTTTTACTCTTTGGGGATCTCCATAGCTCCTTGCACATCTGGTATTTTGCAGCGGACTTACCGGTATTTATTATTTGAATTCCTTCTATCCTCTTATGTCCGTCAGGAGTGATTTATATACCTCAGTACTACGGTCCCTAATCCCCGGACTGCAGACCGGTGCCACTTAGTGGCCTGTAAGGGAGGGGGCCACAGAGTTTTGCTGCCCCCCACCCCCACCCTGTCCGTGGAAAAGTTGTCTTCCAGGAAACTTAGAAAACTGCGTGGGGGATGCCCCCGCGGGCAACAGCAGAAGATGAGCAACAGACAAACCAGCGAAACTTCATCTCTGCAGCCGCTCCCCGTGGCTCGCATTCCCGCTGGAACTGCGCCTCCCCCGCCAACTCCCTGCCTGGGGGGAAATGGTCTTTCGTGAAACCGGTCCCTGGTGCCGAAAAGGTTGGGGACTGCTGCAGTATACAAAGACATGTAAGCGTAGGAGTACGTGAAGCAGACGGACATTGGGGCAGAATGGGGTTAATGTTGTCCATGTGGGAAGCTTTGAAGAGAAGAGCCCAGCCCCTTATCACATGTGAGGAGCAGCAGGAGGTAGACTTGTTTATACGCGTCTCGTCAGGCTGTGTGCTTCATAAGAGCAAGGACTGGCTCTGTTTTTTAAACACTGTTGCCAGTGCTTGGCTCAGCGCCTGACACAATGTATGTGCTCAATAAATACTTGTTGAATGAATGCTACGTGTTACAGTGCATGGGGCTCTAATCAATTAACTAATCCCTACCAACATGTAAAGGAAACAAAATAAACGAGGAATGGCTGGTTCTATGAAGCCAACACCTTCTTTCCATTATTCTGAGCTCTTTCTACCATCACCTCATTTCTCCAAATTGCAAGAATAAATAAAGCCGTTCCCTAGGATGACAGATGAGGTGTAACAACAATAGCATGTTTGGAATTTCCAGGTCTGCATGAAAAGTGGTGTGAATTCCAGATCCGACAAGGCAAGGCTTATCATCAACAGAACGAGTGAATGGAGGAATATGAAAGTCCAATCACAGATTTATAAAAAGGCACTGCATTGGAATGTTCAATGTACACATAAAGAATTCTGGGTTTGGATCAGTCTTATTTTCTTAGGTAACATTATGTAGCATTAGTTCTATTGAAGCTGTAGGTATTATAAATTGAAGAAAACACAAGACACTTTTCCTTTAAATGAGTTGATTCTCTTCCACAGAAAGTATGAATACATATCCCTTTTCCCAACACAATACTTTCCATTCATTTATTCATTCTTCATATGTCAAAATTATCATCCTAAAACTTTATTTTTATTTTCTCAATGCTTTTAAAAACATTAATTTGCTCCTACAGCATAAAATCCAAGCTAAATCGGGTAGCCAAGGCCATCAATAATTTGACCCCAATCCACCCTTTTATATGCAAACTTTTCCCCTGTTCCCCCATACAAGTCTGAATCTATTCACCTTTGTGTATTTACTGTCTCTCTCACTTGCTTCTCACCTTTGTACTTCTGAGTTTTCTGCCTATTCAAATGTGTGTTTTCTTTTATGTAACATTCTTTAATCACTCCAACTGGACATATGCTCTCCTTCCTCCATTCCTAGAGCATTTATGGCCTACATCACTCACTAGTTCCTTATATTTTTTCAGCATTTCATATGCGTGTATTTTATGTCCTTTACTATAAACTCTTTAAGGGCAGAGATCACATCTTGGACTTCTTTGCATTTTGCTTCACATGTAATATGGGTTATTTCAATGATTATTATGGTAATAATTCAGGTTAATACATAGCTAGGGATTTTTGCTGTTCATGCCTGGGGAGGTTTTGCCCTTTTCCAGTTAGTAATGCCAACTGCCATAAATTTTTCAAATTTGTAAATATCCCTCATAACTAAAATTAATCAGAATGGCTTTCCAGGTTTTCTGTTTTTACAAAGATCTTAATCTACTGAGAGCTTTATAAACCAATAAGCAAAAGACCAAATACCCAATAGAAAATTGGTAATGAGATATTATAAGTTAATGAATAGCTACTAAAATATGCAAAGATGTCCATCTTTACAGAAATAAAAGATGAACAAACTAAAATGAGACTCCATCTTTTATTTCTGACTGATAGAGATTTTAAAAGAATGAAAATTGCCAGTGAACAGTGTGGAGAAAAGTGTGGGGAATAAGAAGCTATATACAATGGTGGTGGAGTATAAATTAAACCTCTTTGGAGGGCTATTTAGCAATATACATAAAAATTTAAAATTTGCCTCATCTTAGATAGAAGAAGTCCGCTTTTAGAAATTTTCCCAACAGATACGCTCATTTAAATGCACAAACATACCTATATGTTACAAGATGTTCATTACAGTATTATATATAAGAGCAAAAGACTACCTAGTGCTCTTCAGTAGGGGATTAGCCAAGGTTAAGTTGCAGGCTACAGTGGGGGCAGGATGAATCCACACAAGCTAACTCCACGTTTATAAACATAAGGTTTTAGTGCTGCCAACTAAACTTACTTAGGGCTATTTTCTTAGAAGTTAAAAATCCTTTATAGACATTGTTCTGGTTTGGGGCCAGAAAGAAGAGAAGTTAAAGATAAGTCATAACATTACTACAGTCATTAAGCCAGTCAGCAACAGAGACAAGAGTAGAATTCCTGTCTTCTTGACTCTCATAAAGCATTCTGCCATTTTTCATTTTAGTTTTGAGTTGACACACATTTATTTAAGTTGGTTACGTGTCTTCAAAAAAAAATATGTTCTAATGAATCTTTCAGGGTGTTCTGATAGCTGTTTTGTTTTAAAGTATATCTGATAATTATTTATATATTATATTTATTAAAAATATATTCATTACTTTGGGGCCTTTGGTGGATATTTAAAGGAAGAATACGGTATTTTCATCCCAGAAGTTAAGATTCCCCATAAATAGCTAAGAGATGGCCCACCTTTTGATGCTAGATCAAAAAAAAAAAAAATGCTGGGAGAAGATGAATGGACTTGACCTCTCTAACTTAAGGTGCAGAAGTAGAACCACCGCAGAAGATAGTCTCGTCTCCATTCCTTGTGCCTCAAAATTTCAAACTTCTTCTGCAAAGGCAGGCAACTGATTCTTCTGCTGCCTGGTTTGACTTATCAAACTCCCACTGCATATGGACAAAATGTAATTCTCAACATAGGATACAAATACAAGTGCCAGTGCCTAATGTACTTAAGGAAGGAAGAATGACTGACGGTACAAAGATCTTTCAAAATCAGCATTGGGTGCAACAGATCCATAATTCCTTCTAGGAAGTCAGCTCTAGAAGGGGCACTAGATGGACAGAACATAAGGGATCAATTCTCTCTCCCTGTCTCTGTTTTCTAATTAAATTTAGGACAGGCCAAAAATATTCTAGGGTTTGGAAGAGAAAAAGGTAAAAAGGTTGCAAGAGGGCAAGACTTTAAGATTCATCTCTGAAAGCTAGGCTAATATATCAACCTGGATTAGTCTGCCAAAAATATGAAAATATAAAAACATCATAAATTAGTCAGATGTCCATGGCTGTAATCCGTTTGCCTGATGCCAGATGTACTTATGATAGGAAAAACAGGTGGCTTTAAAATAGCTGGAAAATGTTAAGTACTCATATAACAGATTTTTTTGTTTTAAGTATCAAATGGGTTGGTATCTTATTAGGGTTTGCAGTTTAAAAGAAGTGGCTATGATTTATCTTGGACCAATGATAAGTTTTCCCATTTTAGGATTTCAGTGCTCATTTAGGGAACTGTAATACCATGTAGTACAAATCCCTTATTAAATCAATGCATGCATTATCTGAAATGAAGGTTTTATTCAATCACTGTATTTTGATAGGCTAGAATATTGCACACGGGTAGGAGATAATGGATTGAAGAGTGTCCTTGAAGCAGAGGAGCTCAGACCTTCTTTCTTACACATTCCCAGGAGACGGTCTGTTTCCGACGCCATCAAGACTTCGGGGAAGGCTGGCAAGGACTCCGAGCCAGCCCTATGTGGTATAACAAATCAGCACGTGAACCAGCTAACCATGTAACTGGCGAGAGGGAAAAATGAAATCATTTCTACTTAAAATCTCTCGATGTCATCTTTTAACCTATTTAGGGTGATCGGCTCAGCTGGCTTTATGGCAACCCAGCCACGTGTATCAGAAGGACTCACTGGAAGCCATCATCATAGTTAGTAAATCTGTTTCAGCTCTCTGCAAGCACTACTTGCTTAGCTTGATCTGTGCGTCTCTCATAGTGCCCCCAAATTAGGGAAAGAGCAGGAAGAACTCTTAGGAGACACAGGAGAAAGACTGCGAGACCTACTAGGTAGAAATGCACAAACACTACACAGAGCCAGAAAAAAATTAAGCTAATAGGTATTTTCACAGCCTGATACACTTAAGCAAGAGGGAAATCAAGGCTCATTAAAAAAAACGCTCACTTTCCCATAACTGCCTATAACTTTCTTTGTGCACTCATAGAGTCTTCTTACATTCCTTTGTGTTTTGGATGCTGGAATAGTCATCAACATAGGCTAATTTCGATACTTATGATCACTAAATCCTAAATTCTGGCAAGAGGGCATGGCTAACAAAATCAAAGAAAACAGAATAAAGTTGATTTGTGTGTGTGTGTGTGTGTGTGTGTGTGTGTGTGTGTATAGAGAGAGAGAGAGAGGTTTAGAACCAGACAGCAAATATAAATTTGTGTTCCCCAAGAGCAAAACCTTACTAGTTAAATATCAACGTGAGGATCCATCACCTAATGGCAAAAATTCCTTAAATTTCAAATCTTAAAAATGTCGACTTCAATCATTGTGGATTGCTTGCAATCACGTGCTGGATGCATACACTGCTACAGAGATCTCTGGGAAATGCTCTTCAGCAGCATATGTGGGAAATGACGAGAAAACATACACTAGCGCAAGTTGTGTAAATAGATGGTTATGCTACTTCTAGAACATTTAATAGTTGTTTGCATTTATTCACATACATAAGTGGCATCACGATATTGATAGAAACTGTTTCTGTTAAAAGCCTGAGGAAGTGAAAGGGAGAAGGAGGAGACAAAGGAACCAGGGAGAAAAACGAGAAGGGCAAAATCAGTGGTCCCTCATACCCCAAAACATTTCAAAAACTATCTTTTCTATCAGAAGGATTTCAAATCTTCCCACTTCATAAAAGGAAGGGAAATAATTCTTGTTTGGAGAGGACTTACTTTATGATCGTGCCTTTTCATTATTTCCCCACTTTGCAGCACGAGTGAAAAAGAGACGAGAAGAGGCTGCCCACCTCTGGAAGCAAGGCGGGCCCGAGGTCGGGCCGCTCCACATCCAGGTCACAGTCAGGGTCGCCTCGACTGCATCTTCCACCTGGAGCTCCGACGCAACGCTGAAATGCATTGCACTGCATGTGACGGCTTTTTCTGGCCATAGTAGGAGCGATTTAGGAGAGAGGAGCAGAAATGGGTGAGTCCTGCAACACACAGTGTCTTCACACTGCCCGCCCCTGACTACAACAGAAACAAGGGAAACGTGCAGCACTCTGAAGGCTCTCGGTCATGCCGTAGTACACACAATGCTCCCTACTTTGGCCATAGATTAAGACCCTTTTGAAAAGTTAGCAAATTGCTGTTTTCTTCATGTGAAAGGAGCCATTCACTTCAGTGAATGTTTGGTGGGCCCTGGGGCCGGAAAGTAGGCCGATACACTAGGCAGCAAGTTCCTGTTTCCCTTCTTAACTAGACTAGCACTTGTCCAGTGAAAGTGCCCGATGTATGCACCTTTAAATCCCTTGCTCAGGCTTTTAATGATTATAAAGACCAAAAAAATTTGTTTACAAATTTATCTTGTTTTCCTCTTCTCTCAGTAGTAGGACAGGGGCAGCTTTTCCACTTTCCTCCCTTTGTACTGACGGTGGGGCTTGCCTTTGACAATTTTGACTCTGTAAGAAACCCCAGAATTTCGAAGCACTATTTTATTCACTCATTAAGAAACAAAGCTCCCCTTTCCAAAATGAATAGAGTTGAGGTCTAGACGGCAAAGGCCTGAAGAAGTAAAGCTAGGTGTGGAAGAGCTGTCCTTTGAAGAAGCTCACCATGAAATAGCGCAGGGGGCAAGAGAGGTTGCAGCTGTTTGCTTGTGAGGATGAGTGAGATAAAGGATATTGCTACGGGCTCAATTGTGTCATATGGTAAAGTCCTAACCTCCAGCGCCTCAGAATGTGACTGTGTTTGGAGACGGGGCTTTGAAAGAAGTGACTAAGATAAAGTGAGGTCATGGGGTGGACCCTAATTCAATATGTTGATGTCCTTATAAGACAAGGAGATTAGGACACAGACACACACAGAGTGAGGGGTGACCACGTGAAGACACCATGAGAAGACAGCCATCTACATGCCAAGGAAAGAGGCCTCAGAAGAATCCAAACCTGCCCACAACTTGATCTTGGACTTCTAGTCTCCAGAACTGTGGGAAAAGAAATTTCTAAAAAAAAAAAAAAAAAAGAAATTTCTATTGTTTAAGGCACTCAGACTCAGACTCTGGTATTTTGTTATGGCAGCCCTAGAAATTAATACAGATTTGAAAGTTTTGGTAATTTACAAAGTAATATACAAATGCTAGTTATCACCATTATTATTATATTATTGTGTTATCTTAGAATAATGTCGTTATTCTAAAAAGAAGAGTGAGGGAGAAGAGATACCATGAAGAAGGTGGGTGGTAGAAACCAGCCCGGACATTCAGAAACGACAGTTCAGTAAACATGAATTGGATCTAGCCCTAACCCTGACTGGGTGAGGGTTAGGGTGAGGGTTAGGGTTATGGTTAGTCCACATGATAAGGAAGATGCCGAAAGAACCAGAGAAGCGGGAGGGGAAAAAGGGCAATTACTCCTTGTTTGGTGCTGTGACAGGAAGTGGGAGAGAGGGGAGTGTGCAAAATCTTCATAGAAAGAAAGTGAGATTTAAGCTTCAGAAAAGGAGACTTTGCCAAGTAGGTGAGGTGAGGACAGAGGAGGAAACAAGTTCAGGGACACCGGCACGTGAAAGTGGGCCGTGTTGCTGGGAAAAAGCACGCACCGCGATGGCAGGACCTGACACTGTGGGAGCTGGCGGGGGCAGTGCCTGGTGCTGACGTGTGAAAGCCCGGAGTGCTGCGTGGAGGGACTTGGACTTGACCCGACAGGCAGGAAAGAAAGAAAGTATGTTATTTTTTATTCTCTCACTAGTTCTTTATTTTCTGCTTTTTATCTGTTTTCCTCACTCTCATCTTCACACCTTTACCCAGGCTTCAGATGCCCTCTCTCTCCTAGTCTACCAGACTCCATCAGCCACACAGCCCGGTAAAGGTCATCTTTTCTGAAGATTTGACTGATTTCCAATTGCCCACCCCTCCCGCGCCCTTGCCCCCCGACAGTAATCGGTAGCCTGCATGTCCTAGACTCTGGACAAGATTTGTCACCGATTTGATGGATCTTTTAGGGAAAGTCATTTTTGCAATTTGTTAAGACTGACAATAACAGTCACTCACAGAGGTCTTATCAGCTGAAGTGTGTTGATTGGGTGATCAAATGTGTCTAAAAGTCGATGTATACCTTGTTCTCTGGTCTGGGCATTCTCTCTCTCTCCCTCTCTCACTGCATCTGAATTAAAATAACATCCATCAATTATGGAACACAGCCAACAGTTAAATAAAGTTGTGAGATTAATTGGAAACGTATGCCGTTCCTTGGAGAAGTTTCAAGAGGAAAACTTTATTTATTTATTTATGTTTATTTTTATAAATTTATATAAATAAAATAATTTACTTATACAAATTGTATTTGTATAAATTGTATAAATGTATGGGGTACAAGTGCAATTTTGTTACATGCTTGGATTGTATACTCTGAGGTCTTGGTCTGTGGCCTGTTAGGAACCGGACCCCACAGAAGGAAGTGAGTGATGGGCAAGAGAGCGAAGCTACCTTTGTATTTATAGCTGCTCCCCATCACTTGCATTATCACATAAATTCTGCCTCCTGTCAGATCAGCTGTGGCATTAGATTCCCATAGGAGCATGAACCCTACTGTAAACTGCGCATGCGAGGGATCTAGGTTGCGCGCTCCTTATGAGAATCTAATGCCTGATGATCTGAGATGGAGTTGAGACGGTGATGCTAGCACTGGGGAGCAGCTGCAAATACAGATTATCATTAGCAGAGAGGTTTGACTGCACAATAAATGTAATGTGCTTGAATCATCCCGAAACCATCCCCCCGACCATGGTCCATGGAAAAATTGTCTTCCATGAAACTGATCCCTGGTGCCAAAAAGGTTGGGGACTGCTGGCATAGTGGTAAAGTCAGGGATTTTAGAGTATTCATCATCCTAATGACATATATTATACACATTAACTGATTTCTTATCACCCATCCCCTCCCACACCCTCACCCTTCTGAGTGTCTGTGTCTATCATTCTGCTCTCTATGTATGTGTGTACACAGTATTTAGCTCCCACTTATAAATGAGAACATGCAGTATTTGACTTTCAGTTTCTGAGTTGTTTCTCTTAAGATAATGGCCTCTAGTTCCATCCATGTTGCTGCAAAGTACATGATTTCATTTTTTTTATGGCTGGATAATATTCCATTGTGTATATATACTACATTTTCTTTATCCAATGAGGAATCTTTATTGATTCATGTTTATTTATCACAGGGAATAATGAAAGTCACCTTCATCCTTTATGCAAAATAAACCATCATCGCATCTACTGAAATAGCTCCACAGGACCTTGTGACTATGGTGGGGAAGTTGAACAACACTGTGGAATATACATCTGGACAATTATATGGTGAAGTAATGGGCTAAATGTCTAAAAAGGCAGAAATAGTCTCATTGCCACATTTTCTGCTCCTGTGTACCAACTTGTAAATTAGAAATAAATGTAAATGTCTCTGATCTCTAGCTCTATTTTCAGCACACTAATAAAGAGCTTCCATTTTGGTTAAGAGTTAGTTTTTATGTTCTCAGAATTCATTTTTCTAACAAATCTAAAAAAAAAATTATTTTATAATTTTAGTTACAGAGGGCAATTCTTGGAGAAACAGTATAAATGAAGTCGTTAGGAATAAGAATTCTGGTGTCAGATTACCCAGGTTCAAGTTCTGGTTCTATAGCTTATAATGAGCTTGCCTAAGTCATTTTTATCTCCTTGTACCTTAGAGAATTACCATGAAGATTAAATGAGATAAAACAGGCAAAATGCATGCATAGCACAATAGTGGATGAAAATAACAATGTACTATATAGAAAAAAACATTCTCTACTAAATTCTGGGCTTCAAATAGTTTTTGAAACCTTTAGTATACATTTGGCTCTTTCTGCATGGATGATGTGAGTTGACAGGGAAGCCATACAGAATGCCGAATATAACTTTCATCTGTAATACAACTACAGCTCCTCTGGTCAGTGGGCAAGAAATAATAATGCTCATGTAGTTGATCAACCACAATACCAGAAAAATCAGTCCCTTTACAAGTTTCAACAAGTGGCTCAGAAGAAGATGACTTTATACAGCTTTAGCAGGGAGCTAAAAGGTCAGGAAGGGTCAGGTCCCTAAAAGGCCAGGGAGTTTGTGTTGACAGAAAATATTTTTGAACCTTTGAAGTAAAACAGATGTTTATGCCTAGGTAGAAAGGTTTATTTTGGGTGTTATTGTTTAACAAAAGGGCTGCAAAATACAGTTAAAATGCTTAGTGCAGCTTTGCACCAGTGAGACAAAGATGTTTCAGAATGGTGCCGAGAACAGCTAGGAAGAAGAGCTCACTCCTCAAGCAGAACGGGTAGAGTTCTTTCTTGTTGATATAAGTGCCAAGCCAGCATGCCACATGGATGATTTCTCTCCTGAGTAAATGGGCCACGGGTACCAGAATGAGGACAGGTGCCACCTTGTTCATCTGTGCTTCCAGCAATGTCTAGAGGTCTAAGATGGAAAAACAGAAAAATGATGAATTTTCACTGCTGACCTTGCATAGAGCAGGTACACAATCAATAGTTGTTGAATAAATGATGTACCATTGCAAAGTTGATTTCTTTGGGGCTGAGATGTGGGTAAAGACTCTTGTATTTTGTAAGGGTCTGACATCTAGCATCCACGTTGTCTGGTCCTGTGGTATGTTTTGCCTGAGGAGTTTGTCATGATCACATCAAATGGAACTAATGTTAAAATAGTTTTCAGTTCCCCAATATTTCCAGTTTTTAATCTTAGCATAAATTCTACTTGTAACATGATTGAAATAAAAATGACTTTCCCTAGATCTGGGAATGATATTCAGGTTCAGGTTATTTAAAATAAGAGAAAGGAACACAACTCTGAAGAAACACTTAAGACAAAAATCTAATGATGATAAAAAGCAACAATATCAGAAGGCACTTGCCTTAATTTGATGATGTTAATCAGAGAGGTGAAGTATGAAATACTACACATTGTAAACATGGAGTTGGGGAAAATATTAAGTATATAATTTTATTAATAAATAATAAAAGCACAAGAAGAAAACAAAATTCCTTTCACAATATCATTCAACTTCAATAAACATTTCTCATATGGAAGAATTTCTTCTCTAAACTGAGAAATTCTCTTGTAACTAAAGCTGTCACAAAGTTGCCACATTAGACTAATGACCTTTATTTATCATTGGATAATTTAATTTTAAATGGTCAAGAAATGGAACTGATACTCATAAAATTTGCCAAGAGAATAACTGTTTGATACACATTTGACAATCTGAAAAATACCACAGCTTTAAAAAAAAAAAGGAAGAAAACATTTCCATTGCATTGTCCAAAGGCAAAGCAAGCACTTGAATGTTCTTTTTCAAAGACTTTCCCCCCATGATTTCCAGATTAAACAAACAGCTCAGCCACTTTTGTTGAATTTGTAATACATTTGCTTTAAATATCTTTTAGAGTAATTTTATCAGAGAAGTTCTTTTTACATGAATCCTGTCCCGACAAAGGGTTAATGTATAGTTAATCTCTTATTGTAATGACATCTAGTGATATACTCACAATGATGCCCAATCTCCAATCATTAATTAAGAATATGGAAGAAACAATTCTTTAACTGGGTAAAACTTATAATGCATAGGAATTAAATATTTTGAATATGTGTGGATTAAGAAGACTATTCATTTCAAAATTTATTCCACATTGAAATGTTGACACTAGAGGCAAATATTGACAGAGATAGGGCTGATCAATATTGAACCCTAAGGGTCAAAGAACTTCATGTTTGGCGCAATAAGCAACTTAGTTTAGGTATTACAGTGTTTCGGTAAAGTAACAATTATTAAGGGTCAGGCAAGGTTTCTATTATAAATTCTGATTTGAGGAGGCTTGCATAGTTCTGGAGTCTCCAAAGGCATGAGATAGTATGATCAAGCAAGATGATGGCTTGGAAATAAATAAAGAGAATGTGCGTCATTAAACTCAGATTTGAGAAATTAAATTATTTTTATTCTCCAAATTCAAAACCTATCTCTTCTTACCGTCTCCACAGACCTTTTACAAAATCTCTAAACCCAGGAAGATTTAGATGAGAGGTAAATCTCATTTAAACTTTTAAATAGCTTGAAATCTTTTCTTTTGAATATTATCTAGCACATTCAAGTAGGCTGTAAATTATAAATACTACCAAGAGGAGTCTGTATAATTCAACCAGATATGGTTCAATGAAATACCCTCTACACTTCCACTTAGTCCTATGCAGTGTTAGCACCACATGTAAATCATGTTCTTCACTCAAACATACTTGATCATGTTGTCCTACTGAATTGATTAAAGTTGGTTTTTTTCAGCAAATCTTACTGTTTATTTAATTAAGAAATAGTGTTTTAATTATTTACTTTAAAATTTATGTTGGACACATTGTGATTTGAGCTTCATAAAAAGCCTGAACAATAAAGTAAATGTAATCTATACCAAATATTTTATAATAAAAGAATAATGAAATAATAATAGATAATTACATAGAAGTATATGTTTCCTGGCTTAAAACTCAACAATATATTTCATTTCTTTATTATTTTTTGAAAAATTAACAGGAGAAAATTTAAGATTATAGACTCTGAGTTTAAGGAAAGGATGGTATACCTGAGCACAGAACAGGGACCCCTAAAGTATTAACTTGGTATTTCTACCTATACTGGGCCCAAATAAATAAAACTTCTGAGTCTTCAAGTCCTTCCTTGGGCAGACACTAAGTGCTTTGTCCTCTTGTGACCTTTCTTCTTGAATTTAGAATGTATAGATACATTCAAATAACAGAAGTAGGCATTGATTAGTCAGGGAAGAAGCCGTGCATTTTCAGTTTCCATTACATTAAACAAAATACTCATTAGTGCTTGGCATTTTCCCAAGCAGACACAATCTAGGTGTCCGCTGAGGCCTCATTGTACAGTTAAGAAGTTTAAAAAGACTTTCTAGACATCAGCTAGGGACAATTAAGGGATGGGTAAAACTACGCCCGGGTAAGAAGGCTAGAATTACTGGAAACAAACACACAACTGCAAACTAGATAAATCATCTTTACCTTTAAGATCAGTTAGATAGTCCAGGAGAAAAAGACTAAAGATCCTTCTGCTTAATAATCATTACCCACTGTGATGAAATCACAGTACGCTTTACTATGGGAGTACTCAGTCATATTAAAAACAAATCATGTCTCGATACATGGTAGGAAAAAAATAATTTCATAGAAACCTGTCATCACAATATAATTGTTCCTGTCATTTACCCAAAGAGGAAAGTAAATGCTACTATTACTAACAGGTCATAATAATGTAAGTTACCTCTTAAATCCATATCCATTAAAACTGTTGCAACATGTTGAATTGCTAAACATCCACCCCAGAATCTTCTAGACCAGCTTTTAGAAAATACTACTGAGAACAACTATTGCATGCCGATCAGACTGACCATAAACTGTTTTTCCAAGTGTTTTCTTTCTTCTTCATTCTTTCTCTTTTCCTCCATCCCCCTCTTTCTCCCATCCATCCATCTTATTCATACAGATAGACATTAGCTATCTGTGGGGCACTGTGCCGAGTGCAGGGTCTACGAGAGTGAGCAACACAGGCAGGGCTTAGGTGTATATGAAGTTATGGGCTAGCACATGAAGCAAAAGCTTCTATTTGATCATTGCTGCTGCCAGTATTAAAACAACTATATTTGAGAAATCTTAATTCAAGACCAGTACTATGAGTTAAACTTCAAATATAATTCATGTTACCTGTTCCTCACTCTCTGGGTAGGAGACCGGAAAGCAAAGCTTTTCATGTCAAAACTTCTCTTATTTTAAGGAGACATTTGTCTTTCAACTTTGGCTGATATAATCTAATTTATTATCAAGTTCAAGAAACAAAGGCTAAATATGAATGCTTTATCAAAAGGATGCTATACAATCTACTCACAAGGAATGGATGCAAGAATAGGTAAAAGGAAAGAACATACGCTTAACATGGAACATGAAAACCTCCTTGAGGTTGCCACAATATACTTTCCCTGCTTTTTAACTCAAAGACACCGTTCTATCAGTATGTAACACAGATCTTTAAATCCCAGAGCTAATAATGCTTCCCAGCTACAGCTGGATGCATCTGACAAGCAGCATGTACTAGGAAACCACACAGGGGATAAGGTTCCTAACAGTCAACTAAGAGTTCAAATCCCAAAAGAGGTGCCCTGGTGTGCAGAGCACTTAACCTTTCGACCAGTACCAACATGACTATTCACAAATTATTGATGTCCCTAAATCCCTGGCAGATTGCAGACAGTTTTTGTATCCATTGAAGCTCAAGCATATGGCCACTAATGGAATAGATTTTTTAAAAATACATATACACGTTCAGTCTTTGCTACACGAATGTAAAGCCACTGAAATGTTAGAAGGTGATTGAACTGGACGGAACACTGTTAAATACAGACTTGGTCTCATGTTATGAATCATTTCCACTGACATCTATCTGCATCCTCAGTACAGTTTAATTAAAGCTGTCTGGAACAAGTCTGCCCTCTAAATGATCGGCAGTGCAATGAAAAGGTGAAACCTGATGAGGCTCCAGGCCTTTTTTGTAAAGCATTGAAATGATTGTCTCTGTGGTTAATAACAACAGCAGGGAAGAAATTCATTTTCAAAATTAGCCAGCCATTATACTTTTCTGCAAAAAAAAAAGAGACAAAGCTTCTTCTGATGTCATCTTGAAATACCAGAAACTGAGTTAGGTAATAACCAGATCTTAAGAACTCAAATTGGACCATGTTCTGGTCCAAAATAGATATACTTTTTGGTTTCCAAAACAGTAAATAATATAGTAAACTTTCTTCTTAGTAATTTGTTTTGCAAAATGTAACTCCCAAATCGAACTATTCTGCCTAAAATAGTTCCTTAAGACAATTTTGCAACTAGGTGGCAGGTACATCATCTATTTAATTTGATTTTGTAGCATACAGAATAATAGAATGGCAAGGGGACAGTTTCAAACAATTAAAATATTTATTGAATACCTTGATGTTTCAACACTTGTAAGGTGCTAGGGAAACAAAATAAACAAAATACGGATTCAGGGCATAAGAAACATGGGGCATAGTCATGAGATTGAATCTTCAATTAACTAATTATACCTACTTCTTTTCTATGGCATTTTCTCCTTTTTATTATGATTTTTTACTTAAGAGAGATAAATTGAATTGTATTTGTTCTTTAACATTAGAATTAATTGTACTTTTTAAAAGTATCCAAAGGACTGTGTCATGTTTAAATATTTCATTCATTGGCTTCTCCACACAAATCCATCAGTTATTGTGTAAGCTTTTCCTCTTCATTTAATATTCATTTGATACCTACTTCATAGGACATTGAGTTGTACTTCATAGGACTTTGAGTTATACTTTGTGCCTAATATTTGCCTGCCTCAAAACAAAGACTGTCTCTCTCTGTCCATTATCACATGTTCATCCAGGTTGGTGAAAAGTTAATAGTAGTAATAAACCAAAAAAGCATCTCTAAATTCACTTAGGATGCATCCAGAAGTGTAGATTATTTTAGTCCTGATGTCAAACAGAAATGAGTCAGACCTAGAGGATTAAATTGAAGGAAATAAGTCCTAAGTTAAAGCCTATTAATCAGGGCATTATTTATTGAGTGTTTAGAGTTCACTGACACTGTGGTGGGAGCTCTGGGGAACAAGACATCAGCACAAGCTTCTTCAATGAACTTACAAACTGGGAAGATATATACGTTGGAAGTCACCAAGGAATGACAAAGTCAGATGAGTAAAAACTGGAGTGATGTTGAGAGGCTTTCTGAGGAAGATGTCACTTGAGCTGGGCTTTGAAGAATGAGGTCAGATGTCCAGGCCAAAAATATCATAGCAAGCTGGGTACAAAATTGCCCTGCCTTGAGTGGATGCTTTGTGTTGAGAACTGTGTCAGTTGCGGTCTAATCAGAAGAACAGAAACCACTTTAGCTTATTTAAAACAAAAAGAATTTAACACAGAGAATTGACTTTACAGTTGATGAAGGGCTTGGGTGACAAATAGAAGACAGTGTAGCAATTTAGAGATTAGCTACTTCAGGAAACTGCCAATGACCCTTGGTTTGGAGAGACAAGGGAGAAGATGGCTTCTGGAGTTCAAAGACTAGCACCACTCAATAGAAGATGGAACTAGAGAAGGCCTAACCAGTTGGAGCTGGAATAACAGAGGAATAAAAATACAATCATTGCCAGAGATCTTCATGAAGCAGAGAGTAAAAACATTCTAATATAAAATAAGATGAGATTGTTACAGCACAACCCTATTATATATAATGACTGTTTAATATCAAGGATGGGAGTTTAAACCAAATAGGCAAGAGAAAGCCATTTTAGGTTTTTGGGGAGGAGACAGACAGAATTAAGTTGCTATTTTAGAAATATATGGCCAGAGTATAGAAGAAGATTTGAGGCAGGGTGGCTGGTTAGGAGGTAGTAATAGATTTAAGATTGCCACAAATTCTTTGACATTCCTCCCCTTGAAATTTGGGGTATATTTCCTTTTCCCTTGAGTCTAGGTTGGCATATGGAAGAAGCGATGAAACTAGCCTTTAAGAGAGGACTGGCAGATTCCAACTTGGTATCTTGAAGCCCTGAATTACCATATAAGAAGTCCCACCATCCTGCTGAAGAGATCATGGGGAGAGGCCCTGAGACTATAGGGCAGGCAAAAGGGCCCAGCTGAATCTAGTTGTCTAGCTGTCCCTCACCAAAGCACCAGACATGTGAATAAAGCTGTCTTAAACTCTCAAGACAAATCCAGCTGTGAGATGAATTCCAATGAGTGAATTTTGTTAATCTCACATGGAGCAGAAGAATCGCTCAGCTGAGCCTTGCCCAAATTTCTAATTGACCAAATCATAAGATATAATACAATCATTGTTATTTTAACTCACTAAATTTTGGGGTAGTCTCTTATGCAGCAATATATAACTAGAATGGAGGATATGCAATAATATGAACATACCATGATAAATCCCCAAATTAGAGTTAGAGTAGTAGGAATGGAGAAGAGGCACATATTTTTAGGAAGAGATCCTGAGCTTATCTTTGTATTTATAATGGGTTGACAATTTTTTTTCTGTAAAGGGTCTCATAGTAAATACTTTTGGCTTTGTGGGCCATATGATCTTTGCTGTTACTATTTTACTCTGTCATAGGGCAAAAGAAGCTATAGCCAATAGGTAAATGAATATGTGTAGCTGAGATTCAATAAAACTTTATTTACAAAAACAGACATCTGACTAGAATTGGCTGTGGAGCATAAATTGATAACCCTTAGCTTATAACATTTGAAATACTGAGGAAAACTCAATGGGAGATATGCTATATCTAAATGGCACACAGGAATGGAGCTTTGTGACATGTCAGTGCTGAAGATGTAGATTAAAGCATAGACAAATATTCTGGAAGAGGGATTAGGACACTGGTGTTGTATCTTTTTAGGGTTACTTCTGCTTTGCTATTTATTTTAAATGACATAAGGATAATTGATAAACACATTGGCAAGCTGAGGGATTACTTGATCTTTAAGGTGGCTCCATTGAACCAGGGAACTTATAATACAGAGACAATCAGAGAACACAATCAAACATATTTTCAGATACATTAATAGTAGTCCTGGGTCCACTGTCAATGGTTTTCAGATTTGTACAATTTCAACCCAATGTATTTTATAAGTAAACTGACCTATTCTAGAACCATTTTTTTAACAGTGTGGCTAATACTATTCTAATTTTTAATTTATATCACATTCATGATTTATTTGAACAATTATGAGTTTGGCGATATTTCTTGCCCATAGTTGAAGAGCATCTACAACATTAATCTCAAAGTGTTTATATCCTAAATTATCCTGAGAAGTCAATGGTTATTTTCCATAATTTATGATATATTGAAGGCATTTTATCATGGTATTTACTGTTATGTCACAAGAAAAAAGTGTGACCTTTGAAGAAATAAAACAATCAGGTTTTTAGTTTTCCTGCATGTCTGTTAAGTTTATGGATATTTATTTTAGGCTTTATAAAAATTCTATCAGGCAGCTAAACAATTTAGATTCACACACAGTGTAAATTCTATTAAACAAGAGCTTTTTGCTCTTTCCCCTAATGCCCTACAGGTGCTTGGCACAGTGGTGCAACTATTCAGAACAAACACTAATAGTCTGTTTTAAATCTTTAATATAAGTAATGCAAGCATGCTAGAGGATTCTAGTGAATATTCAAAGGGGTTTTTATCCATTAAAGGCAGAGAATGGTTTGAACAGTTCTGTTTTTGGCCTCAAAAAGAGCAACCTGGTTCAGAGGTGAAGCCTTCTTATAGTTCCTGCATTTGATAAAATACAGACCTTGTAGCATTCCCTCATAGACCTGTGACCTTAAGCCCTGGCCTTTAGACTTTTTCCCTCCTTGAGAACAAAATGATTAGTGAGGTCCTTCTATTAGATATGTTAGCAGTTTCTGCTAAAGAGAGGATTTTAATAATACTAAATTTCAAAGAATTATGAGGCAAGGCTTACTCCCAGCTACTAAGACAAACCAAGTTTAAGCTGACTACATAAGCTCCAATGCAGGGCCATCTGTTTAGCTCTAACAGTATTTTCTTTTCTTTTTTTTAATCTTTGTAGCATGGTTTCAAACCCTGTCTGGGACACCTGCTCAATGTGAAATGAGATTGGCGGGTCTCAGTCCATTTGTGGCTGGCTGAAATTTTCCATCTTCCTTTCCAGAAAAATGGTCCATAAGGAAATTAAGTGAAAAGAGTTAGATGTCACACATGGATTCACGTGTAGGTGTCCTGAAGGCCTAGATAATCTTCCTGTGTGAAAAGTACAATATAAATTCAACACTGGTTCATTGGCTCATCTACTTTGCCTCTCAGCAGCTCTCTAACACCTGAGGTCTCCCGTACTCTGAAGATGATGCAACTTTAGGGACATCTTTTTACTATTCTACCACTGCATAATTTGAGCTGAGATTGTAACATGGCTTGAAATTGGCTGCATTTGCTGCTTCATTTAAACAGGGATGGTGTATGAAAATAGTATAAAAGGTACACGTTCTGTGCTTTTTTGCATTATGTAAATAGATCTAAAGTCTCTGTAAATAATAATTAAAGAATATTCATAGTATAGCTTAAGAGTAAATAGATTAGATGCCTTCAGATCACATATTACTCAAGAGAGAAAGCAGACCACTATAATATATTATAACTCAAGGCAATATTACCCTAAAGTAGTATGAATTTTGATTTCAAAAGTCAATAGTGTATTTTCCATATAAATTTAAAGCCATCAAATATTTCGCTGAACTTAGTAAGTACACAATTAGTTTCTTGTTACAAATAATTTCTATTGATCCAATTCTGGTTTGCCAGCATGGATTAATCAAAATCGTCAGGGATTGAGATCTGGATGGCTCAAGGGGTCAGTTCCCGGGCTAGGAGCCTTTCACCCCCAGGTCACTGTTTCCAATACTTAAAGGAGTTTCAAGAAGCCTATTTGACAGCTGGTATAAAACAAACCAGTACTTTTAACTAAGTCCCTTCCATAGATTCATTGTTCCTTATATTCAAAGACATTACCACCTACCATCTGTGGGTATATGTAAGGTGAAAATTTATTGCATTGTCAGCAATTATTAGTTATTATTCATTAGTTATTCATTAGTTATTATTCATAGATATTCCCATATTTATAATCTCCTATAGTAAGCAGTAACCATCCTCAAGTTGCTATCTTCAAGTTTTGCTGTTACAAGTTACAGAATATTTATCTCTGTATGCCATTTTCCTGCAATGCAAACCTAGTTGATCTCTGATTGGTTGCCCTAAGCTATTGTATATTCTTTCCTTTGTAGAATAAACTGTGGAAACATTTCTTTTCTAGATAATGTATGTATGTGCATCTCCTCTCTTTGTTTGCCTTCAGATATTTTCTGAAGTGTAGACTATAATGTTGTAATTTTTTCTCATTACATAAAAACTCCAGGTCCAGTTTGTTACCAACTGTATGGCTTCTATAAAGAAATATTGTGTCTGGCAGTTCCTGGATTAGAAGATTATCCTTAATTTGCTCTTTAGGAGGCTTTTAACCCAATGCAGGCATCTCTGGTGATCTTTTGGGTAGTACATATGCCCTGCTCTGTGGCTATATGATCTCATCACTCTAGGTCAAAGGAACCCTCTGAAGATCCCCTGCCCTTCAGCCCTCAACCTGTTGAATCTCCTAATTACCTTATTTATTCCAGATGTGTCAGGCAACCTCGTTTTCAAGATCTTTTTAGTTCTAGTCCCATTGATTTTGTTGTTAGAGGCCAAACAACCTGTTTATTTCCTGTCTTGGTAGAAAAATTAATAGGCTTTTACTACAAAGATACTAGCAATTCTTAGTCAAGGAAGAAAAAAACTCTAGTTACCCAGAACTACAGAAAAGAGATTCTAGCCACCCTGGATTATTTATTAAGTTTTGCTACCTTTTCTTTATAAGGTGTTTTTAATTTCTGGTTCTTCTATGAAACTATATATCCAGAAAGCCCAACATAGTGTCAGCTACCTATAGTGACTGCTGTACTGTGAATGCAAGTTCATGATTCTTATTCATATAGAAAACTGGAAGTCTCTAGTGCTTTCTGACCTATTCTCAGAAGGACACTATGATGATCTTTGAATGTTGTATAGGAGTCAGTACAGTTCTCTAAGGCTGGGCCTGTAGAGAATGAAGCCAGTTTGGTAGAATGTCTTGATGATAGAGGTCACATGTTAGGGGTGGCCCAGGGAATTGGTACCGTTGTCAATAGTTATCCATATGTTTGTGACCACTTAATTTCAAGTCCCATTGCTATGGGATTAGAAGGAAGGGTGTAGGAAGTTCTAATTAAACCAAACAATTTGTCTTCCTGGATTCCAGATGTTAGGGAAGTAGCCCAAGAGAATCGTCTTCCAATTCCAAATTATTCACCAAAATTGCTCCAAACTGATCTGTGTGCTCCTGGCCATAAAGCTAGAGTTTAAGAAGATCCTTTGGTTTCGGGTAATGAGTGGAGTTTACCAAGCTAAGTGGTTTCCTTCTCAGTCCAGGGAAGGGAGAAAGACAGTTACATTTACA
Organism: Avahi laniger; assembly: GCA_963575035.1. Lineage (NCBI taxonomy): Eukaryota > Metazoa > Chordata > Mammalia > Primates > Indriidae > Avahi > Avahi laniger. The sequence goes on along the minus strand of CAUYSK010044318.1, from coordinate 6,133 downwards.
GAACATCTTAGTTGAGGATGAAGCTCTGCTGGATTTTCCCTTAAGGATTTTCTATTCTCCTGGAGAAGGCTATCACTAAGTAAAAACATCAAATTCTTTGGACTTTAATTTCTTCCCAGTGTTCCCATAGCACCTTATCTACATTTCAATTACAACATCATAGTGACCTTCAATCATTGACCAGTTTTCCTTCCCAATAAATAATAAAGGCAGTAACTATGTGCTATCCATTGTTAGCTCTTCAGACCAAGGATATAATTGGGCATATTACCTGCATTTAACAAATGTATGACAAATGGGTGAATAGGAGAATCCAGAGAGGAATATGAAGTGTTATACATTTCTTTACCAATCTATTCTTTCATTTTGGTGATGTCAACTTAGAGATTGAATCATTACATATTAGTATAGTATAGTTGGTAAACGCTCAAATGCCATGTGCTTAATTTGAATTCTGATTCTAATAATTTTTAGTTATGTGATTTTAAATAAGACTTAAATGTCTTCCTCTGTAAAATCAAAATAATACTTATTTCATTTGGATGTTGTGAGGATTAAATAACTTAAATATGGTTCCTGGCACATATAAGTTCCATTATATAGCGTCATTGCCATCTAAATGAGAATATAGCCATCTTGATGCTGTTGAGTCTAGGTGAGAGGGAGAAAACATCTCTAGCAGCAAGAAAGAGTGCCAGAATTATTGTTTTGTACAACACCAAAAAATTGACTAACCCCAGCTATTGTATATCCCCTGGTGATTTGATTTACCAAGTAGAAATATATGCCTTCCTTATTCTAATTTTCTTTGGAGAAATAAAATCTAATTATTTAATCAAGAGCATTTCTTTTGTCTTCTAGGTGGCTAAGGGTGTGTGTGTGTGTGTAGCTGCTTTGAGCCATGTTTCAGTATCCAGCTATCACGGAACCACAGAGGGAACATGGGAGTGCATAAATATGGAATGCTGGCATTTTGATCAAGCCAGAGGATGGACCTAGATTTTTAGGTGGGGACTAGAAATGCAAGGGGAAGTAGGTACTGATGAACAAAAAGTTCTGGAAGAAGCCTGGCATTGGAAGGGCGGACCTCCCAATGGAATCATAATGAAATAATCCTGAAGGAAAGCCTAGAATCTTTTGCAAACAGCAGGAAATAGCAATCTGCTAAAGTACAGGTAATGAGTGCTCATAAAATCAATATAGGGTAAGGGAAAATTTTCTAGAAAGATTAGAATCTCTAGAGTCTAAATTTCTCTGGAGAAATGTAGTCACTTCATATTTACTAGGTTTCTTTGAGTTAAAAAGAAACATTTATTTAGTCTATATTACTTTTTTTCTTAATTTGTTTGTGCTTATAACTCTGCCAAAATAAATTAGTAATCTAGAAATACATAGGTTCTATTTTTCTCTTGCCATTAGCCAATTCTAAATAATCAATAAATAAAAGAACCTCACATACCCAGACCTTGATTTGAAAGATATCCTGAAGATTTACAATATGCTAAACCGGGGAAAAACTTGGGAGTAATCAGCACAATACATTTTGCTTTCCATCATAATCAGTTTTTCAGCTTCCTTGTCGATAAAACTTTTTCTCCTTTTTCACAATGGTTTACAACTTAAATAATTTAATACAACAGTTGTTATATTTTTATTGCAAGCTTATAAAACTGGTACCATAAGTCTTTTCTATGCAATATATTACCAAAAAGTGACACTGGAGAAGGGGAACGGATGATTACTAAAACTGTAATTCAATCTTCAAGTTCTGAGGATGTCATAAAAACGTCTTCTGCTTTACTTGCATACGGCAGATACTATCAGGAAGCCTCAAATGAACTCTCTCTGGGTATTCAATCTCTCCTTAGGTATTATTTGATATACAATAAAAATGGGACTTCACAATGCAAATGCAATTGTGATTCAAGCTCAATAGTTCTTTTGTCAAATAGGATTTTCTTTTATGAAGTTTCATCTTAGAATTAATTTTGATATCAATGCTTGTCAAGCTGTGGAAATTGAGCTGAACCAAGTGAGTCTATCCCTCTTTGCGCTGACTTGTAGGAAGCGGTAATTAGAAAAGATGCAGAGATTTCGTACTGTGCTAAAGAAAGTTTAACGCATCATGCTACATATCATCCATCTCGTCAGTATAGAAGTGGTAAATAGCAACATTCTATAAATGCTTATTTTTTTCATATATTTTAAAATCCACTATTTACTACTATTCATCCTGCCATATTAGTTGTAAGGGAATAATTTTCTAATTTTGACTAGTTGTTGCTATGATCTGAAAGGTCTGTGGAATTAAATAATAGATTTCTATAGTGTTTATGATTAACAATATTCCACAAAACTTAAAACACTAGCATGGAAGCAATTATATTCCTTTAGATAAAGAGGGTGATTAGTTATTTGTACATTCTTGCCAACTGTCATTCAATGGTCTTGTCACATCTGTACTGACTGCAGTCTAAGGCAAAGAAGCATCAGATTCCCCAAACCTCTTCTTTATATGTCCAATATGCAGTTAATCTACTGATGATGTTGTAGATAAAGTTTAAGAACTGTTATCTTTATATTAACAGTGTTACTTCACCTTCTGCATTCATGGACTGCAGCAACACTTTACACAATCCTTTTAAAATCTTCCCAGGACGAGAATAAATTAGTTTTTTGAGGGAGATTGAACTTTCATAATACAGCTGCTAAGAGATCAACACATACAGTTGGAAAGTGAAATTTTCCATTTATCCTTCAGCCTGAGAGAATGCAGGTGGCACCATGTGGATTTCTGCATTTTGTCTCTCAGCCAATGCAGCCCTGGCGGGTTCCACAAGGGGCGAAAGGTCACAGATGAAATGTGAGTGGTGTTTAATTCTCACCACAGCAGAGGGTGCTAATCACATAACATTAGGGTGAATTACGGTAATAACAGCAGGTCGAACACAGAGAGATTCAACAATAACAACAGCACAACCACAGCTGTGATGGTAGTGATGAAAAGGTGTTGCTTTCACAGCTTGTGGTAATGGGTTTGATTGGGATTCTGGAAATCTTTGGTGAAAGACACTTTGCCCCTTCCAGGTTAGCTTTTTCTAAACCACTTCTATAATAAGTAGAGTAAAAATAACCCATTTTAATAGTTTCTAGTGATAGAAGGAGCTCAAAATATCCTCCAGCATGCTGAAGTCCTGTTAGTCTACAGAGTAAGAATTCATTCTAGAGTCACTGTTTTCTAGCAGGGCTCAACTTTTGCAACTGTTAGCTTCTGAACCCTACAAGAAATTTTAGTTTGTAATCCTGTTTCACTTTTAAGTATGTAATCCCTGCAATGGATTTCATTTTCCCTAGAAAAATTTGAGAAACAATAAAGGAGGAGAGCCTATTCCTGGGTGTTTTTAAATTCAAGAAAAATTGATTACACATTTTAGAGCAGGAAAAAGGCACTGGCTTTGAAGTGCAATGAAGAGCAGCCAACCAAGAGGTTGACTTTCACATTTTGGGGCAAAAAAAAAAAAACTACCCTTCATAGTCTATCTGTCGTCCACCAAGTTGAAATGCCTTGCAACATGAGTTGTTTTCCTGAATCAAGAGAGGCAGAGGTATCTAGAAGCCATGAATTAAAAGGGGAAATTGAATTACCATTAGTCCCAAACTTTAGCTTTACAGTTGGCTTCTGAAGAGCACTTACTAACCAAACTCCTTGAATATATAGAGGAAGATATAGCTTTTCTTTCTTTTTTTTTTGTTTTCGTAAGTGTAGGACTTCAGTCATATTTATAAACTAAAGGTAGCATACTGAATCTTACTAGGAAGTCAAAAAGTAGTCCTGGTTGACACAATAAATAAAGTGGTACATATATTCGGTGCAAATAATGCCATAAAGCAAATAGCTTCATATGTTCCAGCTAAGACATCCGGGTAGTTTTTAAAGATTTTTTTTTTTCTTCTTAAAATATGATGCAATGATCCAATGTGACGGTAACGAAGGTGGTAAAATCTACAACAAAATCTGAATCATGATGCAAAGTTCAAAACTCTTCAGTACAATTCAATAGAAGAAGCACCAAGTGCTTTTTAAAATACTATGTTGTCAAGCCCTGCCACTATGAAGTTGCAATAATTCCAAACTAGGGTCTGGGCGATTTATCTTGCATACTAGTCACCCACCTATTCTCACTCTTTTGATGTTAACTTGGGCTAAAAAGTGTTGAGACAGTGAGTTCATTTTAAACTTTCAGCTGATATGAAAATATTTATATTGAGAAGTTGTATACTAGTTAGGAAAATGGCTAATTAAATGTATGTGTATTTATTTGATTCCTGAACCACAATAGGTAATGATGATGATGATAACCACGATAATAGTCCACATTAACATTATTTAATATATAGGGGTATTGTATTAGGTGTATTACATACATTATCTCATTTAATCCCCACAACATCCAGAGGTTGCCTTTTGTTTTGCCCCCACTTTACAGGTAAATAAATTGAGGCTTAGAGAAGTTAAATAACTGGACTTTCTGAATTGGGTGAAAAATTTGGGCTCAACTGAGTTTCAGAAACATTTTAGGATAACAAATTGAATCATCCTTCTCCTCTGTGACTATTGGCTCTTAGCAGCAGTGCAGCTTTAGGAATCAATATAGTGCATGAATTCTATAAATGTGCCTCTTAATAAGTTAATAAAACAGAGATATTCTCATTGCCTTTCCATCAAAGTTTCAGGGGAAAAATGAGAATATTAAATGCAGTAGGATAGGGAAGATCTGCTCCATTTGCTCTGCTATGATAATCTTTTACAAAAGAGGATTTTTATTATTAATTCTTTGCCTTCTGGGGATATTATAATTTTCTAGAATGTAGAACTGCCTTAAGCACAGTAATTTGCTGAGCTAGACTGAATCTCAAAATGTTTCAAATGAGCTGATAAACAACTGCATAATTAGCCATTATTAGATCAAGTCTGTATGTTACTGATATCCAGATGAACAAACCAATGGATAGGCAAATTGTAGATACAGTTTTAAAAACCAAGAGACTGTGTTATATTTTTACATGCTTTGTAACTTGTCCTTTAAAGACTTAAAAACTGCATTTCATTTGCCCTTTTTAAAAAAGAAATGTAGATTATTCTATCAAATAAATCCTTAGAGACTTAATCATTAAATACATATTGCCATGTATGCATAATGATGGATTTGAGTGTTGAATTCAACTCATGCTCTAAAAATGACTAGATGGTGGGATTTTTCTTTTCAATTAAAACTCGCCTCAAATCTATTGCTTGGATGGATAATGCTCTTTCAACTCCCTTTTGAGTTTTGGTTTACGTCCAGAGTATGAAATACGTTTGGTCCTAATTATGAAAATAAAGGTTTTGCATGCTCAAATAAGGAAAATACAGTCGGATTTTATGCTTAAACACACACACACACACACACACACACACACACACACACACACACACACATGCTCACACCCCTTATTCAAGTGGTTAGCATCCATCCAAAATAACATGGATATATTTTGGGCTTTTCTCTCATTTTGTAAGAATTTGGCCCTGGATCATAAAATGCTGCCTAGGTTGGAATTCAGCACACAGGGTTACAACCTAGTTGTAAGGTTTTGTTTGGTTTTGTTTTGTTTTTTTAAGTATTAAAATTAACTAGGCAATTTTGAGGATCAAATAAAGAAATCAAAAAGAAACAATTTCTAACCTGGTTTAATATTAACAAAATTATATTTTATGCTCTGAACTCTGGTCACAAAGCAAAACAGATAAACATACTAAATCACCTTTGAACAGAAAGAAGAACTGAGTAACAATTTTTTTGAAGATTTCTGAAATTAAAGAATTGATATTTTGTCTTACATGGTTTAGATGTCCTTCTGGTTAGGGGACAGAAACTATAAGTTCCTGCGGTTGGCATATCTCTTTTTCTGATTTTTTTTTTTTTTTTTGAGACAGAGTCTCACTTTCTTGCCTGGGGCGAGTGCCGTGGCATCAGCCTAGCTCACAGCAACCTCAAACTCCTGGGCTCAAGCGATCCTACTGCCTCAACCTCCCAAGTAGCTGGGACTACAGGCATGTGCCACCATGCCCGGCTAATTTTTGCTATATGTA
>CAUYSK010044316.1:0-49211 GCA_963575035.1 Avahi laniger | reverse complement strand
ACCCCCTCTCCCCAGTCCTTCGAAAAATTGCCTTCCATGAAAATGGTCCCTGGTGCCCAAAAAGTTGGGGACCACTGCTAATGGTTTTTCAATTATCCCTGTGATTAGCAAATTCCATAGTTTTCTGGGTCATCTAGGTTTTTCATTGTTTTTTTCAATTTCTCACAGAACTTACTCTCAGATCTATACTTTGGAAAAATAAAGGGATCATAGCTGTCTGCTTATCATAAGAATTGCATGTGTTTTTCCTACATGAGAACAGAAACTGTGAATTTTGTTCTAGTTTCTCTGATTTTGATTATCCAATGAAAACTATTTAAACAAAGTGGTAAAAGAATGTTCAAATTTGTGTTGAACATATCATATACCTGAAAACTAGTCTGATCTATTTTATGAAACCTTTATTCTATGGGTGGTTTAATGCTTCTGTTTGTCACAATATAGATATATTATTGGCCTACCTCTGTGTTTGTTGCCGTATTCAAGATTGTTTATTGAATACAAACCAAGTTGATAGTGTTAGAGAAAGGTTTTGTTATATTTTTTCTAACCAAAATATATCTAAAACATAGTTTATTTTCAACTGCTAAATAGCATTATTTTCTCCACAGTTTTACTGTAGCCTTACCATTGGTTAAAAAAAGAATCTCATTGTCATGAAGATGAATTGCCTAAGTCCAGGAAAATTTCCAAATATAAAACCAATGGAGTTTTCAACCAATCTTTTTAGCAGAATGTCAAAAGTTTCTAATTAAGGTCCATCCTTAAGTAATATGTAAATTTATTCAATCTAATATTGATGAAGTTAGATACAGCATAGTGATTTATTATGCAGTACTTCTACAAAGTTTTCAAGTTAAAGAGATTAAGTGTGTTCCTGTATAAAATAATTGGTCATATGGACTATGTGAATGAAAATAATTTATTTCAGTCTTAAAAACACAGGATGCTTTAAATTAATTACGAATTCCTGAAATCCGTTGATTTTATAAGCAGACTTTTATTTTCTCATTCACCTTAAGTTACTAATAGATGAAATTGTTGACCATTTTTTTTTTGTAATTTTTCAGCCAGGTCATATGAACCGTTATATGTAGCATTATTAATGATTAATAATTTGTTATAATTTTATAAGTAGCTGTAATAATTTAATATAGCTATATTAAAATAAATTTTGTACTATTAAATTACAACAAAAGATAAAAATAATATTATGAGGATTTTAAGAGAAATAGAAAATGCTCTTTATTCTCAGAAATTGTTGAATTTTATAAAAGCAAGACAAATAGGTAGATAAATAGAATGTGACAACATGTAAATATCTCTATACCTAAGACCATTATATCCATACAAGGACACAGTTTTTATTCAAAATATTTGATCTCTGCTTCAAAATTTACTGATCTATATTATACCACCTAAAAAGATAATAAATGTCATTCATTTACATAGTAATTTCTAGTTTCAGAGTACCTTTTCGAAGGATACTTACAATATCCCTATGAGATGAGGGAGGCAAATGTTTTCATACATATTTTACAGGAAAGGAAATGGACTGACTACTATAATATATACCAGGCTCCATGTTAGTGATTTTACACAGATTACCATTAATATTTTCAATATTTCAGAGAATGTAATTAACTTACATAAGCATGGCACTTTACATTATACCATAATGACCCTTTTGAAAAGTGATGATTCCTTTAAAAGGATTTAAAGACAATGTTCCTCCTTTAATTTATTATTTGACAAATAATATGTTTCTCCTGAACAGATATATTGTGACTGAAAGAAATGTTCACAGACACGTCCACACTATTACATTTTGATGTGTAGCTAGAATATTTGTATTAACAATGTGGCTGTTTTTAAAACCCAGGGCAGCAGAGAACACAGAATAATCAAATCGGTTGGAATTACAGTGCAAAGAGATAGTTACTTCAGAACAAAGTTTGAAGATGATGTAAACTATGTAATATGTATAACAAAAGAATACTTGAAATATCATTTTGTTATATCTTAGAAACATTATTTATGGTGAGAATGTTTTTCTGAGAATGGATAAATATATTCATTTTTCTTTAAAAAATCCTGAATTTGCAAACAATTGAGGACATAATTAAAATCACATCCAAGTTGTATTTGTCTTTTCAGTCAAAAAATGTTTATCTCCAGTTTCTAGGAACTTGACAAGGCTCTTAATTTTTTCTTGTAGTTTGTTGGACTATAATAGCACCTGATCACTGACTATAAGAGCAAAGTACTCTATGACTATCTAAGAAAACTTTTTATTTTTGTTTTATTTTTATCAGGGTATTATGAGGGTACAAACATTTTGGTTACATTTTATGTCTTTGCCTCACGCAAGCGAGGGTTAGAGGCATGCCCTTCCCCTCTGCAATGCGCACGGTATCCTTTAGTTGTGAGTTTACCCCACCCCCCAAATCCCCCTAATACCTGGGGAATATTACTGCCACGTGAGCACCATAGTGTTAATCAGTTAGTATCAGTTTGATGGCAGGCACAAGTGGAGCCCATTCTTCTGATCTTGTGATACCTCACTACAGAAAACTTTTAACTGGGCTCATGGAGTCTCTTGTAATCCACAGCGTAGTAGTTTAATGGAAGCCAATTTATGAGAAGAATTGAGGAGTTTTATGTTTACTTTCTTAAGTAGAGGTTTAATTAAGTGGCACCTGGCAGGCAAGAGACCACCTGGGTTTGAACTAACAGATTCTATTTACCAAATTATTCCCCAAAGGGTAAATTTAGCTCTACAACTTATCTTTCAAGTATTTTTGTAGTATTTTATTTTTTGCTCATTTGTAAGATAATGAGATATGAATTAATCCATTATATAATTTTAGTTTTGAAACATTTTAAGAACTGAAAACTTATGACAATAATAGAGATAAACAAGTAAAATGTTAACATTTAGTAATTAGACTCTTCTCAGTAATTACAAAGATAACAGTAATAAATTGTCTTAATTTAGGAGGAGTTGTTTAGATAATTTGTATCAATAAATGCAAAATAATCATATGTCACTACACATAATAATAAGAAAGTAAACTAAGGGAAGCTTTTGGATTTTTCCCATGCAGCCTACATGGGATATAAGGATATTTGCCACTTAAATCTTTAACATCCATCGATAAGTAGCTATTCCATGAGCTGTTTATACTATACCACAATTTTTGTAATTTTAGCACAGTTAGTTATGCTCATTTAATACATTTATGTCCATTATTTTTTTGTTGATGAATTAAAAAATATCCTTCACTTAAACTTACAATCTTATTAAAGTGTCTCTTACTTAACGAAAATATGGTGGTTAATCTTCTTCAATTTTTGCTATATTCAGCTATCTAATAAATTGTCTTAAAAAGACAGAATAATAGCATAAAATTTTAAGGTAAATTTCAATATAAAATGAAAAACTTTCTGTTTGTAATTTTATAACATTTTAAAATATAAAGCATTTGAACTATTGAAAGATTTTATTTAGTTTTAATGAAATATATTGTGTTCCAGGTATTAACATGGATATAATTTTAAATGAAAGAAACTGTGATCTTCTAGTACCTTGACTATTGTTCATTATGGTGCTAAATTTAAAAAATTCAACTTTGAGCACATTGGACTGAATGAATCATATTATAAATTAATTTCATTCATAATACATATTTTATTAATTTTCACAATTTTTGCCAAAACAAGCAATGTCTCTGAGAAAAAATCTTTTTATTCTAAAGCAAATATAAATATGTATATAGAGAAATGCTAAAATAACATGATTTCAAGAACAAGATTACTACATTTTAGCTGCTTTCCTGTGAAATAAGCAAACAAAAACTTTTGGTCGTGAATTTTAAAATTGTTTAAAAAGGCAGAATAATCAGTCATATTTTAAATAAATTACAAAATTAAAAATTTCCTATTTCAAATCATTAATTGGGATACCCTATTTTAGAAAAATTTTTAATGAAAAGTCAACATCAAACTAAAAGACTGATAATTATATATCCTCTGTCCATCATTGGTAATGTAAAAGTCTGAAAACAACTATAAACTTAATTTCAGAATACTCCAGAACTTATACCTGCTGAACATATTTACTATAATAAGCCACAATTATACTGTTACATAAGGACTCCTTAGATTTGCTTTTCTATTGGTATAATATGGTTCTGTAATGTAAATAAAATTTTAGTCATGTTAAAATATTACTATCCCATAAATGTATAATGCCATACAATTTCAAACCCATTCACAATCAAAAGCACACATAGTAGTCATCACTGTAATAGGAAATTGATGACTTCTGTCACTCTTTTAGAGGTGAGAAAAACTAACCTCAATAAATTTAAGTGACTAGATGCAGGATGTGACAGTTTCAGAACTCTAACAGCTGCCTCCTAAAGGAACAGAATGTGACCAGCAATCTGTTTTAAATATAATATCTAAATATTGCTGAAGAAGCATTCTTTCAATTGTTTCCTAAAACTTTTAATTTATACATCCATTTTTGCTTTTCGTATTTTCATCAGTAGGAAACAGGTATCAGGAAGCTATTGAGTTTAGATCTTTGATTTCAAAATGCTTTTATTTTCTGTTTAAGTGCCACTATGGAAGAATGTTAACTAATTTCTAAATTTGTATTCTCATCAAGTAAAGAGTACCTCCCCTAGAGATTTATAACAATCTACAAATCTCATTTGGAATGTGTAGCTGCCATTTAAATATTAGTGAATTTTATTGTGAAATGGTTGTAAGTATCATTACCTGTACATTTGGGTAATAGACTTGTAGAAGTAGGAAGAGAGAGAGGGTTGACACTGACTGAAATGTTGTTTTACACTCTTCCATTTACCCTCATAGTCACTTTTAATGTTTAGTTAAAGGCATGTAGGCTCATTATGAGGACATAACAGTCATAAAGGAGGAATAAAGTAAATACAAAAGAAAAGCTGAGAGTGGTAGTAAGAAGCTGGTAGTGAATTCATCCGCCCAAATTTCAATTTTATTTATTTCCTGATAATCTTGTGGCTATTAGGTACGGAGTTGTGTGTGTGTGTTTGAACAGAATTATGCTTTACTATAGGCAGTATAATGAGAGATATTTTCAGTTTTCTCTATCTGTTCCACCTAAGCTACATGGTGTCGGAAAAATCTGGAAATATGATTGTATTTTAACGTAATATGTTAGTTGTATTCTAAACATAATATTCTTAATATGTTTTTCTTCAACATACAGACACATCTCTCTAAATTTAAAACAATGCTTGTAAAATAAATAAACACACTATTTCTGTTTTTTTCTTTTCCAGACTGTTAGACACAGTATATTTATTGCCCTTAAAAAAATCAACAATAGGACCCAAGGCTTTAAATTTAGATATATATTAATATTTCACCTTATAATGTAACTCCAAGTTTAAAAATTTATTAAGCATATTATTTAAGACTGCATATAACTTTAAGAAAATAAGTCATCTAATTTTATGTATTTTGTTAATTGTCACAAAAGGGCAATTTCATATTTAAATAGGCTTACCACATTCTGAACCCACTCTATTTTAAGCACAACTTCGTAGACATACAAAAATCCATTCCAGTGGTGGTAACCTTTTGACATTTGTAATTGTATAAATTGTTAGGTCCAGTTTGCTTAGTGTACCATTAGGATGTTACCATTGTCATAGACTACATTTTTTATATTTTAAAAATATGCAAATAAAATATTTCCCACAATTAAGTAACAAGAACAATTAATTAAAAATATAAAATGTCTCTTTCCTTTAAAACCCAAGGATTATATTGGGGTATATTGACACATAAGCATAAATAATTAATCACATCTACCCAGGATGTCTTTGGGATTATTTTGATTTGTTTTGATTCTGTTTTCCTGTGGGTATGGCATATCATTAAGGACCAATTAAATCAATGAGGTGGATTTCTTTTAATGTATATACTCAAAGTAATGAATAATTGGGATTTCTGAGAATATTTAGTTATTTTTATATCTGACAATTCCAAAGAAACTTTATTTTATGAGACTTTGCATCTTTATACTCTCCCAAGGATATTTTTATTGTTGTCAAAAATATTATTTTTCCAGGTCGACAGTGGTTTTGAAGAATGTATTCAGTGGAAAAAATAAAGCACAAATATTTATGCTTTCATTTTTATTACTAATTTAATAAAATAACATATTTTTACTAAATATTCAGATGGTTCTTAAAATTTTATAATGTAAGACAAATTTTGCCTTAGCAGTTTTCTGGTGTTTGAATAGATTTTACAAATATTTATTCCCCATCTTGGTGATTTAGTATAAATTCTGATATTTAGACTATATCAGAATATAAATACTGATTTGCACAACTTTCTGAGTTTTCATTGTTTTTACCACAGAACTTTAAAATGAGTTAATTTTTCTGCGTTTAGGTAGCTGTGAGCTAAATGAACAAACATCACTTAATAACAGAAATAATTTTACTTATTGATTTTTAGGCATTTATATGAAAACTTGACATAATTTTACTTTTGGAAGTATTTAGTATGGCTTTAGAATATCAAGAAAATTTGGATGAATCCCAATTACAGAATGACAAATAATTAATGTGCTTATGAATATTCTGAATATATCTATACATAAAATTTCTAAATATATATTTTAGAATATTCAAATACAGAATTATTACTGTCCTTAATCCTGATGTATATATCTAAAAGGTTTTTTCTTTTATATGAATGAAGATTCATAGAAATAGATTGAAATAGATGGATTGCTTACTATCTTGACCTCCTCCTTTCTACCTGATCAGAAAGAACAGGCTAAATTTGTTTTTATAATTCATACGATGGAGTAGGTTTTGGTTAATGAGAATTCAGCAGGTTGAGTCAGAATTCTTCAGTGAATCATACCATTGTTTTCAGCTGTCCTTTCCTTTGTTGCATTCAGGCCCCAGCAGGGAAAACTGCATCAATACACTTTATCTGCAGTGTCATGGAATATATTTGTATACTTACTGTGTTTTTCTAGTGATGGGTTACAGAAACTTTTCTCAAGAGTGGGAAAGGTGCTGCTTTTGGGTCAGGTTGGACATTCAAAGAAGCAATAAAATACAAGAGAGAGACTCAATGATTTTCTCCAGATTTCCTTTAGAGTTTTTTTTTTTTTTTCCTGTTAATGGCATTAGTGGATTGTTTGCACTTGATTTTCCGAAACAAGTTAGGCATTCAGACTTAGGGACTTATAGTCCATCAATTATTGGTCAAAAATATCAAGTTAAATACAATTTCAATATCTAACAAGGTGTTTATCTTCCTAACTTTTAATGTTTATGTATTTGGTAGGATGCAATTTATGTTTGTAGGTATTGGCATATTTTACAATCCTAGTAATTTCAACATAAAGACAAAAATTTGGGATGTTAGCAATAACTGGCAAATGTAATATTTGAAAAATAAATGGTGAACATCAGAAACTATTACCTACATAAGAATATTATATTATTCACATTGATCTCACCATCCTGGAAGAGACAACACAATATGATGGAATATTGGAGTTCTTTAATTTATTCTAGCGCTGTCATTTTGGGCAACACATTCATATTCCCTTGGCTTCAGTTGACTTGTTTTAGAAAACAAACCAGTATTAAACTATAGTATTTAATGATTCTAAAGATAAGCTAGGTGTAATTTTTTAATCTGCATTTAGGAAGCTAATGGGAAAGTTGAAAATGGTAGGAACAGTGAAAATAACAGGGCAAATTTGAGTTCTGCATCTTGAACTCATTACAAAGAAGGGTGCCACATCTACTGCTGGCATCTATCTGTGTGGTTGGATAGAAGGGACAAGCACAGAACACAGAATCAACCCTGCTGCTGCCTCTTTTGAAATAGTATTGGTGTTTCTATTTGTCTTTTACAAATTTTACTCCCTTAAGAGTCCTTTAGTAAGTTAGGAACATCCTTGAAAAGGAGTAATGCATGAAGTTACTATCTGGGCATATAAATTTTAATGATGACAAAACACACAGACACATAAACACATCTATTTTTGCATGTGAGTCAAAAGAATGAGATTCTTGGAATTCTCTTAAATTATCAAAAATCACATACTTAAACATATCACTTTATTTTTATTTATTTACTTATTTATTTATTTTATATTTTCTGTAGAGATATTGTCTTGCTATGTTGCTCAGGCTGATCTTGAACTCCAAGCCTCAAGTGATCTTCCCACCTCAGCCCAAACATATCACTTGAGATAAGATAATTCAAGTCTGTGAGGAGTTTCAACTAAATGTCATATTTTGGTTTTTGAGTGGTTCCTTTACATTGATCAGTATTTAAATTTAAATTCACTAATTTTCTTTGAGACGCAAAAACTAGAAAATTTATAGTTAGTAATTTAATACAAGCTTAGATAAAGCTTTATTCTCAAATGATAACTTTTTCTGTAAAAATTTTCTAAGAGCAAGAAAGATGTGGTTTCTTTAATGTACATCTAGTAGGTCAAAAGGAAAGTAAGAAAATTATGAGGAAAATAGAAGCGGCCCTACAAATAACTTGTATAACTTGACCTAAATATATAAATTGATAGTATATCTTGGAATAAGCATTTAAAACACAGCTGTATTCTCAAGCACCTTTTAACACTGTCCTTATAAATCCTCTCATATATAGTAACATGCCTGGAAATGTTCCAAGTGCTTTGCCAACATTATCTCACTTAATTCCACATTGATCCTGAGCTTGCATCATTGTCTTTAGTTTGAAGATCAGGTTTTGGTGGCTTAAGAGGTTAAGTAACTTGTTGAAATTCACACACCCCATGAATGGGAAGTCATTTAACAGATAACATGTGGACTTAGAACCAAACAATTTGTCTGGGTCATATGGCCTTTCGAAATTGCTGCTGCTTCCCAGCTGCATGCCAGAATATCACAGCTTGTCTTTAAGCTAGCAAGAATCACAGTCCTTTTAATTAGGTAATTATAGACTTTAGTTATTTAAATTAGGTATGCTCCCTCCTTAGTGGTGTGGGACCCAGAAACTTGTCTCTTAAGAGTACACTGATCTGTTCTGAAACCAACTTATACAAGACCTGTGATGTCCAGTGTTTTTCCCTCAACCATGATTTCTGGATAATGAAGGTAAATTTGGTCAAGAAATAATTGAATAGAATAATGGGGTTCAGTGCATTGTTTTCCTCTATATGGCTTCATCTTCTGCAAAACCCTGGATTTCATACAATACCTAGTTATTTAATATATTGAATAAATTAATAGCTAATTATTAGTGAGGAACAGTAGATTACAGTTTTCAAAAGCACAGACTCTGGAGCCAGAATATCTAAGTTTGTTAGTTTGTTTATTTTTACTTCTATGTGCACTTTATGTATTTATTTTTATTATTTCAAAATATTATGGATGCAAATGTTTTTGGTTACATGTATCGATTTTGTTATGCCTGAGTCAGGGTTTTAAGTGTGCCCATCACCCAGATAGTGTTTGTTGTACCTGTTAGGTAGGTTTTCACCCATCCTCTTTTCCCCCTTTCCCAACTTGATTTCCACTGAGTTTTACTTCCCTCTATGCACATGTGTGTTCATTGGTTAGTTCCAGTTTAAAAGTGACTACATGTGGTGTTTTTTTTTTCAGTTCTTTAGGTACTTCACTTAGGAAAATGGACTTCAGTTCCATCCAAATTGTTGCAGAAAGGCATTAATTCATCTTTTTTATGGCTGAATAGTATTCCATGGTGTACATATACTACATGTTGTTAATTCACTCATGAAATGATGGGCACTTGAGTTGATTACACATCTTTGCAGTTGTGAATTTTGCTGCAATAAAAATTCTAGTGCAGGTGTCTTTTTGATAAAATGACTTCTTTTCCCTTGGGTAAATACCCAGTAGTAGGATTGCTGGATCAAATCTACTTTTAGTTGTCTGAGAAATCGCCATACTGCTTTCCATAGAGGCTGTACTAATTTGTAGTCCCAACAATAATGTATAAGTGTGCCTTTCTCTCTGAATCCATGCCAGCATCTATTGTTTTTGGACTTTTTAATAAAGGCCATTCTAACTGGAGTAAGGTGATATCTCACTGTGGTTTTAATCTGCATTTCCCTGATGATTAGCAACATTGAAAATTTTTTCATATATTTATCGGCAATTTGTCTATCTTCTTTTGAAAATCTTCTGTTCATGTGTTTTGCCCACTTTTTAATGGGGTTGTTTGTTTTTTTTGTGCTCAGTTGCTTGAGTTCTTTGTAGATTCTAGTCATTAACCCTTTATTGAATGTATAGCTTGCAAATATTTTCTCCCATTCTGTAAATTGTCTATTTACTCTCTTAATTATTTCCTTAACTGTGCAAAAACTTTTGAATTTAATCAATTCCCATTTGCTTATTTTTGTTGTTGTTGTTCTTGCCATTGGGGTCTTCTTCATAAATTCTTTGCCTAGGCTGATATCTAGAAGAGTTTTTTCAACATTTTCTTTTAGCATTCTATGGTTTCATGGCTATATTTAAGCCTTTTATGTAGCTTCCATTAATTTTTGTGAGTGGTGAGAGATATGGATCCTGTTTCATTCTTCTACATGTGACTATCAATTCTCCCAGCACCATTTATTGAATAGAACTTCTTCTGCGCACTGTGTATTTTTGTCTGCTTGTTAAAAATCAGTTGGTTGTATGTGAATGGTTTTATATCTGGGTTCTCTGTTCTGTTCTGTTGGTCTGCATCTCTATTTTTGTGCCAATACCATGCTGTTTGGTTACTATAAACTCATGGCACAGTTTGAAGTCTGGTAATGTGATATCTCCAGATTTTTTCTTTTTGCTTAAGATTTCTTTGGCTACTTGGGCTCTTTTCTGGTTCCGAATGACACATGGAATTATTTTTCTAGATCTGTGAAATATGATATTGGCATTTTGATGGGGATTGCATTGAAACTGTAAATCACTTTGTGTAATATGGACATTTTAACAATGTTGATTCTATCTATCCATGAGCATACTATGTTTTTCCATTTGTTTGTGTCATCAGTGATTTCTTTCCTCAATGTTTAGTAGTTCTCTTTGTGGAGATCCACCAAGAGACTCCTGGAATTGATAAATACATTGAGCAAAGTCTCAGGTTACAAAATCAAGGTACACAAATTCAGTAGCATTCCTATACACCAATAACAGTCAAGCTGAGAGTAAAATCAAAGACTCAATATCTGAGTTTAAATTTCAGTTTTGCTGGTCACTACCTGTGTAACTGTAGACAAACTACTTAGCTTTTTATGCCTCACTTTCTTAATTTCTTAAAATAGGATAACAGCAGTACTCTCCTGATGTGATACCCTTCTAGAGGACTAAATATGTAACATATGTAAAGTGCTTAGAACAGTGCAGCTTATTGGAAACATTGTAAAAATGATTGTTCTGTTACTGCTATTTGAGTAGTGGTAGTAATAGCAGTAGTTTCGTTGATGCTATTAGTAGAAACAATGCTTCCTGGAAACTATTGTTATACTTTGATAAAAACCCTTGTTTCTCAAGAGTAAACCATATTGGATATGATATTTCACACATAACAATATGCTTTTATCTACAAGTTTTTAAGGAAAGTTATAATGGACTGTCAATGTTCTTTTATTTTAGTATATTCTTTACAAATATGGATAGGAGAAAAGTTCATGAAAATGATATAAACTTCCATAGATAAAACGTATAATTATCTGGAACTCTCATGGACTTCATTCTCCTATTTTGGGCAATTTAGTACATTTTCACATCTCAATATAAATAGTTCTAGTACTGTTGTTACCACCTGCTTCCTTCATTAGATGATAAGATTACTTGCTATGTCTGTACAAGTTACTTCTCTATTACCAATCCCCAAATCTCAATGGCTTAACTGAAGGGAGATTTATTTGTTGCTCAAGCTAGATCATTTAATATGGATTCAAAGAGGATTTTGTTTGTATTAGCCATTCAGGGATCCAGGCTACTGAGACTCTACCATGTGCTTACACACTGGTGCTGTTCTCCCTTAGAGAGAAGGGAGGTGGTGAAACGTGAATTTTCTAAAGCTACTGACAAAAAGAAACTCACATCACTTTACCCATGTTTTTTGGTCAAAGGAAATCACATAGTCACACCTCACTTCAAAAGAAGAAAAGGAGTGCAATTCTATGTGTGCCAGAAGAAGAGTTTTTGGCAAGCAGCTCTCATGACCTCACACTAAAAATGAGCTTATCTTCTCTCTTGCAGGACAATCTTAGCCATGTAACCACTGGCCTTTAACTATAGCTTTGTAATCAAATTAACATATCACATGAACTAGTTAAAGTGCAATAGCTTCTGATTTGAATATAGAATTTTTTAAATGTTTAGATTGCTTTACTAAGCATACTTTAGTTTCAGTGACATGAGAATATGAATGAAAAAGGGAAATTATCTAAAAGTGTTTGGTGTTGGCAGAGAGCCACTTAGCACTGTGAATGCATATGGGAAACCTTTCCCCCATCCCTATTGCATACAATATGTGTATAATTGCAATGAATATTTTTGGATTATTTTTATTGAAATAGTTTAAGTGCTTATAGACTTATAGCTATTATAAAGAAGAAAATGAACTAATTATTCCCAATGAGTAAAAGTGAGGATAAATTGCATCAAATTTAGGTGATGATCTACCTTTCATCCTTGTAAAATGAAGAATCATAAGCTATGAACCTTTTAACTGAATCTCTTCATGGAAAATGAATAGGGCATGGCAGAATCAATCTGTTAATTTCAGCTATATTAACCAGCCATGAGAATTCCTGCACAGTCTCTCAGAGCCAGTATAAATCAGAATGATGACCTTAATGAACAGATTGTCCACCAGTTAGTGAGATTCACTGAAGTGTAAAGGCAAAGATTGCATTTTGTGTGTTTTGAAAGTAATTATTTTTCCAATTTATCTTATTATCCCATTTGATAATGTATTTGAAGGTATATTCCTAATTTTCATAGCAAATGTATTGTAAGTTATCTTAGGGAAGAGATTACAATGACAGACCAAAAACTGTGAGCTAATGGTGAGCAAATCAAAAGTACAAAAATAGGCAAGAGATGACAAGTTAAATACTGAGCAAACTTTTTTTTTTTAGTCTTTAGTATTATAAAATAATTATTTAGAGGAAGTAAATAAAAGAAAGAATAATTTTATTGTGACAATGAATATATATTTGAGAATCTTTATGGTGATCTTTTCATCTAATTAAATTTTTAAGGGCATGCCACAAATAATGTGCGCGAATGATAAAAACATTGCATTAAAAGAAATTAATCTTCAGACTATCATTTCTATTTCAAGAAAAGTGAAAGGGCCCACTTCTAACTTCTAACTCCATTATCTAAAAATTAAATTCTCATCATTTCTATCCTGAAGTATTGCCCAAGCTTCGTAACTGATCTCTCTATTTCTACCCTTGGCTCCCTTTAATTCATGTTCAACACTGTAGCCAGGGTGTTTCTAATTGCTTATAAGTCAGACCATGCCTTCTGTGGCTCAAGTCCTCCAAGGATTCCCATTTCAATAAAAGAAAATCAAAGTCCTTCCAGTTGTCCTCAAGGCTATACACAATCTGTGACATCATCTCCAGTTACAATCCCGTCAGCTTTCACTGCTCAAGTCACACCCACCTCTTTGCTGTGCCAGAAACACAGCTCAGGCGTCTCTTCTTAATGCAATTCATGCTTGCTGCTTTGCTGCTTGTTCCTTTGATATTTTGTTTGTTTTTGTTTTTCTGTTTCTCCAAAAATGTTTCAGGCCCTTATTCAAAAGCACAGACTCTGTTATCGCTTTCCATACCACCCTTCTTATCTATTTCAACATTACCTATCCCTCTTACTAGCTTTATTTTTTTAATAAAAGTTATCACCAGCTAAATATACAAGCACACTTACATACATTCACGCACAATCTCACTTTTCTAACTTCCTAACAAGATTTGTTGATCTGCTATGTTCAGTGCTATATCTCCAATGCATGGACAGGACTGGTAAATGTTGATATTTATTCTTGAGTATTTTTTTTTGTTGCTTGAGAATCAAGGACTTAGAGATATTTTCTTCATTTGGTTCAAGAATTTATATTTTAAGTGATTTGAAAGATTCATTTCAGACATCATAATTACTGCTAAACATTACAAGAGAGAAAATAAACATAGAGCTATTAAAAGACATAAAGATGTGGAATCATGAATGGTGAAAAAATCTTTTAATAACTCATAACAGAATGTATCAATGCAAGGTACACGTAATCTGGAGCATACAAGGTGATGTGCCAAATGTATACCAAGCCTTAGGATACACCTTGCACATCTTTCCAACTTGGTTTAACATATATATCTAGGATTTCACTTAAAATGGTCCACTGGGAGGCAATTTCTGATTATTCTTGAATATTTACTCTTCTGTGTTAAAGAGAAAATTTTGTGGGAAGATTTGTGAGACATTGACCATATGCTTTTAGAAGTTGAATTCAATTTATATCAGTGAATGTTTATTTGACTACTTTCTATGGGCAAGAAAATCACTACTAAAATTACCATATATCTTTTATAATTTGTCCCATTTAATAGTGCTATTTTTATTAATAAAATATATTGGTTGGATTTTTGTAAAGCTCTTAGGACAGTGACATGCACAGTCTAAGAAATATATGTCTAATCCATCCATCCATCCAATCTGTCTGTCCATCCCTATCAGTTTTCCTGCATTTCAAATAAAGAAGATTTTTTTCCCCTCAGTATTTTCTGTCTCCTAATGTCCACATATAGAACTAAACATCAAACTTTTATTATTTGAAATTTTATATAGTGAAGAATAGGGACTTTGTCAAACACACTGGCTTTCAGGGTTATCATTTGAAAAACCATAAACTAGGTGAGAAAATCAAAGAAAAGTCAAAGACCATAAATATTTTATATTAGTGGGACCTGTGATCCTTTGGCTTAATAAATTGAAGAATCATTCCCTGTCATGTTCAATAATGCTAGTCAAGTATAAATAATGAAATTATGATATTTATATTGATTTGTGGGTGATTAATTCCATTTATAGTAACTAGCATATTTTACTTATATGTGTATACAGTTAAAAAATAGGATGTTTCACATTATGTGGGCTTTTGGATAAATTTAGTTTACATGGAATGACGTTTTCCCATTATCTACCTAATCTGCTGAGTGTCTGATGTCAACATGCCAATGGTAGAATATAAGTACAAAGATTCTATTGTGCCAAGATCATCTGGGCAAATGTTCAACCAAGAAAATGTTTTTCAGTTTGGCTTAAAAGATTAAGTATAAACTGTAAAGACAAATTCTCTGAATTTGAACTCCAGCTTTGTTACTCACTGCATGTATGACTTTAAGCAAAGTTTTTAAACACTTTGTACCTTAGTTTTCTCATCCGATAAATGAGATTAATGTTCATGCCTCTTAGGATGGCTGCAAGTTAGTATCTATAAACATTTAGAACAGTGTCCAGCGTATACTATGTTAATATTTAGATTTAGCACCCATGGGTTCTTATCTTTTAACAACATCCAAATAACCAAATAAGGTTCTTCTTGGCCTTTTGTAATATTAATTATAATTGTATTATAGTATCTCTATGCTTTGTGTTAGGGTATAAATTAACAAATTTTTGTGGTTACTCTTGTTAATGAATGTTTTATTAAAGCATCATTATTCCTTTTTTGATTTTTAATGAGGTCTTTGTTTTATACAGTGACAAATGAAAGCAGGTAGAATCCATAAACCCAAGCAAATTATTCTTTAATGAATATTTTAAATCTATTAACTTTCTTTAGGCTTTATTCCTACAGCATGATACTTTGATAATTAAATTTTAAAAGTTATTTTAAGAATAACTGATGTTAAATATTCTGCATGAAAGTAATCATTGATTTATAGGTATAGTAATTACGTTGTTATCAAATGTGTGATTGTATTTGAGATTTTATTTACTTTCAAGGAAAATAAAGCCCAAGCATAAATTTTCTAAATATCATTTTTGTATCATGGTTGTACAAATAGCTTGTGTAGGATTTTCTATCTTAGAGAAATATGCAGTATATATAAGTGGCTGTAAGGCATTATTTCATCAGCAGTGAAGAATGATTGTATCGTGTGGTACTTCAGAATTTACATGCACAAGCATTTGAGTTCTGAGTTGTTATTTCTTCTATGTCACCCTGAAAGCACAGAACACATAGTGACATTGGAAAAGAAGGGATTGGGTTTCCTAAGCCCGATATGATAGTTGAGGAAAAAATCATAAGAACTAGATGAATTGCTACATAAGTAAGGAGTAATAAATTTCACTGGAGAGTAACCAGATTGTTTAGGTAATGACAAACATACCCAGATTTTGAAGGAATAAAATGAGGCATTTTTATGAGAGAGCTGTACAGTTGTATCTTGCGAGTTTAAACTCTTCTTTTAACCAAATGATATATGTGAATATCCTTGGTAAACTGTAGAGTACTAAGCACTATTGATATTAGCATAATAATTTACTACTACTAAATTGATCTCTAATACTATTTATTTATTTATGTTCATTTTCTCTCCTGTATGCTGACAATTCTCTTAATCATGCAAAATTTATTTATTTTATTGATATATAATATTTTACATATTTATGGGGTCCATGTGATATTTTATTGCATATGCATAGAATGTGTATTGATCAGGATGTATGGAGCATCGGTCACCTTGACTTTATCATTTTTATGTGTTATGTGTGAACATTTAAGTTCTCTCTTTTAGCTCCTTCAAAATACACAAGACATTATTGCTAACTATAGTCACCCTACTGTGCTTTCAAACATCAGAACTTACACTTTCTATCTAACTGTATATTTACACTTATTGACTGAACTCTGTTTACTCCCCGCTCCCACCCACACACCTTTCCCAGATTCTGATATCTGTCATTCTACTCTCTACCTCTACGAGATCAGCATTTTTAGCTCCCACATGTAAGTGAGAACATGTGAAATTTGTCTTTCTGTGTTGGGCTTATTTCATTTAACATAGTGAATCTTGTAATTTTTGAACTGTTGGTGGCCTTCAGAGATATTTATTCATTTGCCAAAATAAGAAAACAATATAAATTGATTGAAAGTAGCATTAGTTTCTACTTTTCTATCTATAAATTTGTTCAGGATGTTAAATGATTAAGAACCTTATTTATGTTGATCAATTAATGCTATTTCCCTTCAGATACTTAGGACCAAGTTATAAATATATAATAGGACATATGAAAATAAGGACTCAAAGCCTTAAAATTTACAAATATTTGGTTAACAGTTTTAATATTAATCACTAACCACTGAATATAAATTAGAAAGTGTATTTAGTGGTGGAACATCAATGATATTAATTCACATTACTTGGAAATTATTTTAGAAATATATAATCACACCAAGTTGCTATTGTTTGAGCAATGATCACATTTAGAAGTTAAAACTTTATAAGTCAGATACTGCAGTACTCACAATTTTATTGTTACACACAATGTTGACCCAACCTCATCTAGGTAGGTCATTTAATGAATATCACAGCGTGTAGATAGACATGTCAGGTTCAAAAAAGCATTAGCCTAAAATGAGGTCAACATAGGTTGCTTCTCTCAGCTGTATGGGCAGCTGAGCCCTCTCCAAATTCCAAAGCTAAGTCCGACACATATCAGAGCTTCCCAGTCTGCTAAAAAAGGAACTACTGCAGCAATAACAATGCAATTTCCCTCTTCAGCGAATGCTTGAGAAGAGGGGCAGCACTCTGCTAATCCCAGAGTTATAAAGATTATGTGTAAAAAAATTTAAAAACTCAAATTTTAAACTTTAGGAGAAATGCGTGTAATTTTCTGTATACTACCTTATGCTCTTATGGCAGACAGAAATTTTTAATTGTTGGATAGAAATGCCCAATATTTAAAGAGATGTTTTGTTTTATTAACAGAATATGTTATATAATTGAAAAAATTGTAACATACTGAATGTTAAAGAACTCCCACAAAACATGTTGTGTGACAAATAAAGTTGACCCCTGAACAATGTGGGGGTTAGGGGTGTCAACCTCCCAGGCAGTTAAAAATCCATATATAACTTTTGACTATCAAAAACTTAATTACTAACAGCCTACTGTTGACTGGAAGCCTCACTGATAACATAAACGTCAATTAACGCATATTTTATATGCTATATGTATTATATACCGTATTCTTATATTAAGCTAAAGAAAATAAAATGCTCTTAAGGAAATAATAAGAAACAAAAAATTTATTTAATATTCATTAACTGTAAGTGACCAACATAAAAGTCCTCATCTTTATGTGGAGCAGGCTGAGGAGGTGAAGGAAGGGGATAGGTTTGTCTTGCTATCTCCAGGTGGCAGGGACTGAAGAAAATCCACATATAACTGGACCTGCACAGTTCAAACTCATGTTGTTCAAGGTCAACTATATTTTCTTCCAGTTTGTGGTTGTCTTTTAAATTTCTTTGTGGCTTCTGTGAGGAACATAAATTTTTAATTTTAATATGGTCAAATATTTTTTTATGGTTCTTTTTATGTCTTATTTAAGAAATCTCAATAATTAAATATTTTCTTCTAATATTTTACATTTTTAAATTAAGACCTTAATCCCTAATTAATTGATATTTTGCATAGGGTGGGAGTTAAGACAGTCTTTAACACATGGGTAACCACTTGTCCCAGACTGGATTTGTGAATAATTCCCCTTTCCCCACTGAGCTACAATTCAACATCATTACATTCCAGTTGCATTTATGTGTGAATTTCTCTCTGAGCTCTATTTTGTTCTGCTTGTCAGTGTAGCTATCTATGCTCAAACACTACAAGTTTTAATCAGCATAGATGCACAGGAATTCTTGAAAACTTATAATTCTTGAAAACTTATAATATCCTTGCAGGAATTAGAATAATCCCCGTACAGAATACTTCTTTCTTCTTTGGTTGTGTCTTGCTCATTCTTTGAGGATCTTAGGCTACATTTGTAGGCAACTCCTCTCCAGCTCTGCTATGGGAGGAAAGGGAGTAGAGAGAGAAAAACTATATTCTCGGAGACCTTCTATACCCCTTGGGGGACCGGAAATGCTTCAAAATTGTTCCATGCAGTCGCTCTGCAGCTGACAGTCTCTTGGAATACCTAGAATGCTATAACGATACAAAATAAATGTACATATTTAAATTGTATAATTTTCAATATTATCTTTTTAGATAAGGCTGCTGTGGTTTGAATGTCCTCTTCAAAACTCACATTGAACTTTAATTGCCATTGTAGCAGTGTTAAGATGCGGGACTTTTAAGAGGTGATCAGGCCATGAGGGCTGCATCCTTGGGGGTGGGATTGGCGCAGTTATAAAATGGCACGTTCGTCCTGCTCTTGTTCTTTCTTGCCATCCTGCCTTTTGCCGTGGGGGGATGACACAGCAAGAAAATTCTCCTCAGCTGCCGACCCCTTGATCTTAGACTTCCCAGCCTTTATAATTGTGAGCAAATACATTTCTGTTCATTATAAATTTCTCAGTCTTTCTCAGTCTTTTAAAAATAAAAATATTCTGTTATGGCAGCAAAAATGGACTGAGATAAAGTCAAAGAATTAACAAATGTGTCATTATAGATATGTTTACTTTTATTTTTAAAAAACTTCCATGTAATCTACCCAGTTTAAATCATTTGCATGTAATTTTTTATAATGGTAGGCTGAGTCTGTTAAAACAGAAAATCGACTCCTGTATCCACTTCCTGTATATCATGGGATCACAATTTTCTGAAACACACACTATTTCTCTCTCTATTTTCACAAGTCTTAACAATCGGTGTTGGTAGGTTGAATTTTCTGATAACTAGAGAGAAGCTACATGTTTTTTTCTAGTACACCAGCATGTATATCCGAGTGAAGGTTAAGGTTAACTTAATTTCTCACTTCAGTTGAAAATCAATTCTTCTACCCTTTTGTGATAATCCTATCAACTACATAGAGAAACTGTTCTATTCTTGAGTTATATTTGAATTTGCACAGGGAATTAAATTTTAGTTTTCAGAAACTGAAAGGTTTTATAGGATGACAGGACCTTTTTGTCAGTATTTACCGGAATAAGTAGTGACCCTGGAGTACTGAAGGGGTTTTCATAAGGGGCCACTGCTAAAAATAAAGGGCATTCAGAGGAGGAAGTTGAGAGTATACGGTCTTTCTGTTGCTAGGAAATGGTGTACAAAAGATATTGTTAAGATCACACAGATTGAAACAACTGTACTTTTAAAGGACATTTAAATGCGGATGTTGGCAATAAAATGATCATTTAAATCTATCTAGTAGCTTTTCTTGAACAGAGATTCTTTTTTCCAATGAAGATCAAATACTCCCCTTATTAAGTTATAAAATAGTTAGCATATAGGTGTGATAAGAGAAACTGACCTTACCAGTTTCCTGAGCTAGCATTTTAAATTAGTTTATTTGCTGAATTCAGCCCATTAAGAAAGGCAATGGGATGGCAAGGAAATGGCATAAACTGTAATGTAGGTAGAACCATCTAATTAAATAAAAACACAGGATTTTTTGAGGCCTAGAATTTTAGAACTTTCTTTCAAGTTCAATTAACAGAGCAATGGTAGATTGGATACAGAGATGTAACAAAGAACAAATGGGTATGGATATAAAATTATACACCTAGCTTGAGCCTAGTCTCCAAGATTGGAGCTGTCTTTGATTTGAGGACTGCTGCAGAGGCTGCTATTAGTTGTGTACAAGTTTTCATAACTCATTCAGTTTTGGACTTTTCTTTACTCATGCATGTTACTATATCCCTGATCTTACCCCTCTACTGAGAAACCCTTCCCCTCAAAAGTGCCCCTGTTGACGATCATGGATTTTTATTTTTCACTTCTGTTTTGTACTTATCTGATGTGATCTTTTTGGTGCTAGTTTTGCCCTTTCTCTTACTCCCAGTATTATCCTTATTGGAAATTTGAAGACTTTTGTATAGTTAGGATCCCTCAATAATTTCAATTCAGAATAGAACACGAATACACCTTCTATCAAATGCTAACAATCTCATAGGCTATGCTGCTAAACAAAGGCACTGATCTTCTTAATGCATTGCCTAAGAGCAGCTGATCATAGCGATGCTGCCAAAAAATCAACTTTACCTCTCTTCCAGAAATCCAAGTCATGAGGGCTCCCTTCCATTTTTATTGTTTTTGTTGTTTCTAATCAATTCAAGGTGCTGTAACAAAATACCATAGACTGAGTGGCTTATTAACAACAGAAATTTATTTCTCACAGTTTTGGGGGTTGGGAAGTCTAAGATCAAGACACTAGTAGATTCAGTGTCTGGAGAGGACCCGCTTCCTAGTTTATAGTCAGCTTCCTTTTTCTGTATCCTCGCAAGGCAAAAGTAAGAAGAAAGCTGTCTGGGGCCTTTTTAAAAATAAGGACACTAATATTATTGATGAGGGCTCTGTTCTCATGACCTAATCACCTTCAATAGGCCCCACCTCCTAATACCATTACCTTGAGATTAGGTTACAACATATGAATTTTGGGAATATACAAACATGAGTCTATAGAAATAGTCAAATCTCTTTTTTCATCCTAGACAGCCTCCTTTTAATAGGTATCTTTAGTGGAGTTGGTCATTGGTGAAATTTAGGAGAAATCCTAAGAGTTTCTCATTACTGTTACTGAAGCAGACAGGCTGGATTTTATGTAGAAATAAGAATGGATTTTATACAGAAAAAGTTGTGACACTGAATAGCTCTATGCCATTATTTAGTTGTACATGGTAAGGCATAATAACATATACATAGTATCTATAACACTGATTTTTTTCTACTAGATGCTGGATAGTTTCTTTACAAATAGGATCTCATTTCTTTTACATAACAGATTCTACTAAAATGCCTCTTTTCCAACAGAAGACCTGAGTCTGGGAGAGGTTAAGAAAGTGGCCCAAGTTATTAGAAAGTGGCCAACAGAGTCCATAGCCCAGAGAATCTTAGCCCAGCATAAACATCCCAATCACTCTGAGATGTCCCCAAAGCACTAATGACTATGCCTGTGCATACAAATAAAATAACAATTCATCACTTCAGTTCAATGAAATTAAAATCTTCTAGTTGGGTTTCTAACATTAGTATTTTTAAAAACTCAGTGTCCCTGGTCATTGAGCAGTGCTTGGTGCTTTATCTCATGCTCTTTTAGCCATATAAAAGATTAAAGTGCTTGAGATATTACTCTTTATTATTAAGAGTATTATTATTATTTTTATGTTTCTTGTGAGAAATAAGGCTTTGGGAGGATATTCTAGAAAACTGGCAACACTTTATCAAACATGTTCTTTTCTGGAAGAATGTATTTTTGGTGTTAGATAACTTATTTAGGAGGAAACTTTGGGAAAATAGCCAATTTTCATTTGAAAGTTGCATATATATTTTTTCATAAATTTAATAATTGTTTCCTTTTATTATCCAATCTTCTATACATAATGTTTACTGCATTCTAATATACTTAAGATGAGCTGCTAGATTGGCTTGCCTTTTCATAGACTTATAAGTTAGGACAGATTTCTTTGAGCCAGTTATAAAACTTAAAGAACCTAAAATTGAGTTTAAAACAATACCTTATTAATATTAGATATAATGGGTAGTGTATATGAAATAGCTTTTAGGTTGTTGAATATTATATGCTTTAAGAAAAAGTTAATTTTTGGTATTAAATGTCCATTAGTGGCAATTTTATTATTTAACAAATTTCTTACAATTCAAATTGCTCTATATTGCAAATTTCAAATTATTTCTGTTTCCATTTCTTATTTTCTCTCTTCCCCCAAGGAGATACCACCTAATGACTGTTTTCTCTATAATTACTTTACCTTTTGGTTTTTCCACACTGGTTTAGTCTAAACCTATTTCATATTATTTGATACTAGTCTATATAATACTCTGTAATGCTGGTCTACTTTCACATCTGTTTTCCATATCCTTAATTACTTTTGACTGTAGACTGTGCCTTTGCACATGTGTGAGTGTGCTAGGCCAGTAAGTACATGCATACAAGGATGTGTGACCAAAAGAGACTGCAATTATGATAATCTCCATGTGGGCTCCATTGCCCTACTTGTGATTGCATTTGTGGTGACTGAGGCAATTTCAATTTCCTATGCTGTATTTGCTTGAAACACTTCATCTTCCTCTTCAGAGCAGGTTTGTGTATAATTTCCTTTTCCTCAACACTCAGTAACTGTGCAGTTTTGAGGTCATATCCTCCCCCAAATCCTACCAAATTCCTTTCTATATCCCTCTTTTTTAGGTCACCATATAGTGACTACGTAGATAACTTTCTGTCACATTTTCTTTCTAAAGGAATTGTGAATTTTTAAAAGAATATTTTTTTATATCCTTCTATTGACAATTTGGAGAAGAAAGAAAATTATAAAGATGGGAATAAAATCTACCTGCGTTTGAGGATTAACACTGCTTTTATTTTAGTGTTTTGTTGTGTGTATGTGTGAGAGAGGTGTGTATGTGTGTGCTGAGAGCTAGCTCTACTTATGCAAAAATAGTTTACATTCAAACCTGTAAGCATACGTGTATACAGAAGAACCACCTGTGAATATGTTTTATACCTTTTTTACCTAATCATTTGTAATACCTACATCTCTCCTTATCAATAGTCTTCAAAAATAATTTTGCAGTGATTGCATGATATTCTGGCATAACAATAGGACATAGTTATTAACTATTTCATTGTTTAAAATTCATACTATTTAAAGTTTTCTAATATATATTTTTATATAAATATTTATCCAGAAACCCAAGTGTCGTATTAAAATTGGAATTACTGGGTGAAAAAGTATAACCATTAATAAAAGACACACACACATAAATGTGCTTTTCATAATTTTGGCAAATTGCTTTTCTGAAAGTTTTATAATTTGAAATTTTTTTCAGCAGTTTAAATTTGGTTTTAATTATCTTTTATGATGATTAAAATATTTGTTTGTGTATATATACACATACACACACATAGATACATACATACACGGAAGGGAGAAAGTTGGTAGCTGAAAATAGCACTGAAATATTGTTTTATATATTATAATTATTGAGATGGACCATTAATTATTCTTTTATTTTTTTCTAAATGAGGGTGTTCAGTGCTTCGGATGTTTTATTATTTATGTTTTCAAATAATTCAACTTGCGAATTTCTCTTTTATTATTATGCTTATAAATTTCTTCACAATCCAAAAATTATTCACATCTTTTTCTTATACTTCCATTTCTGTGGTTTTAATTTCTTCACTTAACTCTTTAATACATCTGGAATTTATCATATACATACTTTATTTTCACATATAAAGTGTTTATATGTGAATATCATAGAAATACTTTATATTCACATATAAAGTAATGATCAAATTCGATTTTTCAAATGTAGCTAATTTTCTTATTTTAAAAAAGTCATCCTTTTCCCGTTGGTTTACAAGGCTCCTTTATACACTGCACATGAACACACGCACGCACACATATGAACGTGCACACACACACAGACACAACTGCATCCACATCTACATTAGAATCTTTCTAAAATTATCTATTGTTGCCCATTTTGGTAGGTTTAAAAAATGAGTTATTTAAATACCTAATGTGAAGGTCTTCTCATTCATGATCCTTCTCAAAAAATTTTAGCCTATTTTCTCCTATTTATTTTTTCAGATAAAATTTAAAATCATTGCATCAAACTAAAAGTATCCAATTGTTATTTTCTCTAAGTTTGCACAAAACTTATAAATTCTTCAAAAATTGACATTTATGCAATAATTAGTCTTTCCATGTAGGAATAAGGTGCTGAGGACTTATGTAACAGCTAAGGAATTTAATAATTGGAAAAGTTTCACATCATATGGGACATAAAGGAAATATTACTTCTGTCCTGAATTTAAAGTGGAAATGATTGAATACTTTGTACCACATCATTGACCTGCACTCTAAATTATTAGCAAATTTTCTGTTTCTGTTGACTGAGGCTATCTCAGAGGCAAAGTGAACTTGTAAAGCTCCAGGATGGATGCATGTCTTGGTAAAGCCATTTTTTGTCTTAGTTCCATTAAATAAAATATAGATGAAATATTATTCTATTTATCCCATTCTGTTATAAAAATTATGCCCTCCTGTTTTCTAATATTGATCGCTTTACTAAACCAGAAAACATTTTATGTCACAGTATTTATTGATTAATTTTGCTGACATGAATTTTAATATATACAAGTTTTAGAACTGTGGAAAAATTGTTGATTAACTGTGTCCAAGAACTTATCTGGGAAAATTCGGCGGGGTGGAGATGTCAAATAGCTCCTTTTACTGATTGTGTACTTTTGTAGAATCTATGAGGAGGTCAGAAGAGATGTTTCTCCTGTTTCTGTATTCCAGATGTCCATCTTGGACTCCCTCAGTTTTCTAAAGCCCTGTGCCAAGCCTGGGGAGCCCACTTAAGAAGCTTAGTTATTATACTGTCCCTCTAAGTTCAAGTTTTCCACAATCTCAGGGCTGAGGGTTCACATGGCCTACCAAAACCTAGGTGAATTGCACAAAATGTGCTGCCAATAATTTGGGGTTTAACGAAATGTATGAATATATGAATGAGTGAAGGAACCTGGGAATGAGACTTATTTGTCCGCTGAAAGAGAAGACGTAAGAAAGAACCTGAGTCATATTGTTGACATAGATAGGAAGATATAAGGGAGTATCAATTCAGGATGTTGAATGAAACAAAATAGAAAAACCAAGTGGCGTCATATTTTAAATCAATAGTTATTTCTTGCGCAGATATTTATGAGCTCATCATGTGTTTTACGTGCTAGCCATTTAGCACTTAATAGGCATCTGTTAGAAGATATTAAAATCTATGTCATTTTAAGGAGGGGAAGAATAAATGTGGATCAAAAATGTGCTACTGCAGGAGGGCAATATATATATTTATACATACACATATACACACACATACTATAACACTTTAGTTTATCTATTTGCAAGTAATCCTAATTACAGGGATTTATGTAGAGTGCTTACCAATTATTCATGACAATCATGCAATAAAAATGATTTTTTTATATCAACAAAGAGATCAAAAATTTCTGTAAGTTTCGTTAAATTTACACTTCTAATTATTCTCCCTAATTTATCTTTTCATGTAACAATTCTGGTAGCAAAGCACTCAACTAGAAATATATTGCTTCAAAGGTCTAATGGAAGTCGGCTGTCAGATGTCTGCCATTTGGAAAAACTGTGGTTGAGGTTTGTGTTTCTAGGGTTTATACAAAAAGGCTTACACACAGATGACTCAGAATTTCAATAACATTTATACATTGTTTATTTAACACATTATTTTTAAATAGTATAATTTTGCAGTTTATATATCATAGTCTTACCCGGAATTTAATCTTGAAATTTCAACTTTTGCTTATGGATTTTAATCATATGGCAAAAATATTTTGCAGAACATTACCAAGAAATTAGTTTGTATGAATTCTATATATTGACAGCTTCCTTGGCAATAATACATTTTGTAATATGTGTAAACATTATCACAATGGTAGTAAATAATAGTTTTTTCTGTATGATTGGAAATAGAAATATTTTGAAGAAAATAGACATATACACAAAACATTTGAAGAAGTACAATTTATCATCTATCTGATAAATAGAATCCAAGTAACCTCGTTCTCAAACTTACCATATATTTGAAATATTTATGCATAATGCTAATTCATTTATTCTCTATGCAACATAGTCACGTCATTATGTATCACATTTAATTTTAACAGTATGAAATTTGTCATTAATGTTAGATTCATCTGTGTGGATGTTCCCTGGTCCCCTGGTTCCCAGTGTCAAGAATGTACTGGTAGTAAGTTGAGTCCATGACAGGGTGATCACAAACACAGAGTGATTTTATACAGTTTATCACATAAAAGAAAGAGTAAAAGTACAGAAGGCAGCTACACAAAGTGAAAATATTTCCAGAGAGAGCGGAATGGGTCAGTCTCCATGAGTGGAGAAAGACTCTGAAGTCTGAGCACATATTGCCTTTTATAAGCCCACTAGTTTGTCCTTCCTTTCCTCTACTAGGATTGTTTGTCTTTTGTGCCTTTGGGGTAATTGACAGGTTGGTGTTATATGACAAATTACATAACAGAGTAGGTTATATAAGTTTCCCTTTCTGTACATGCTTCTTCCCCAGAATCCTTCACAAAGCTCCACCCAGGTTATGCTAATTAGATACTAATGAGCTCTAGGTTAGCTAAAGACTACTAGGAAATTTTCACTTATGTATGTTCCCACGAGGGAAGAGTTCCTAGCTGCAATTTGGTTCCTAGCTACAATTTGTTTCCCCCTCTCCACCTTTAGCCACTTCCTTACCACCTATTTACTCTCCACCAGACCTAGCATTAGTGTGAGCAAATCCAGACCTAACATTAGTGTGAGCAAATCATTAACAAAACCGATAATACATTTTTGCATTTCTGTGAGTTTGCAAACTGGTAGTGCCTGTTAAAAAAATTTATAGAAGTCTTTTAAAGGCTTTGTAGCTTGAATGTATTCCAAGTAATTTATTTCTTGGGATCCATGACTTTGTAAACAGGTATTTGCCAGATGACATTTGAGACTTAACTTAAAACTTTGGTAAAAGGTTTGTAAAGCAAGATGGGGGAGGGACAAAAAGCTTCTCAGGCATAAGGAACCACATGAACTGGAATATCGAAACAAGAAAGAGTTCAAGGTACATTGCGTAGTATATCTTAGCTATCCTAATGAGAAATAGGTATGTCAGAGGCCATGAGTCTTAGGACAGACTGAATGACAGAAAATTTGTGATTTAATTGGAGAGCAAATTGGACTCTCAGGACTTTATGCCCTCAGAGCATTAATCTGTACAATTAAGATATTAAAAAAATACATACTACCACAACTACATAACTGCTATGTATTAAAACATAAAGACTATAAAAATTCTTATTCTCCTCTTAACATTTAATCATTTCATTTAGATTTTACAGTAATCTATATTCACATAATAGCATATACATCATTTTTCTAAACAGTTTCATTGAGATATAATTCACATATACAATCCACCCAATTAAAGTGTTCAATCCAATGATTTTTAGTATGTTTACAGAGTTGTACAACCATCATCACAACCAATTTTAGAACATTCTAATCCCCCCAAAAAGAAATTTCATAACCATTGGTAGTCATTCTCCCCCACCATCACCTCCCTCGTCTACCCACCCCAGTGCTAGGCAATTACTTACTTAATTTATGTTTCTGTATATTTAAAAAAAATATCAGAATAGAAGTCATTTTTATATGTTGTCAAAAGTAAGACCTGGTGTTTGATAGTTCAGTAGTGTGATTATAGTTAACATTAATCAATTGTGCATTTCAAAATAGCTAGAAAGGAATTTTAATGTCCTTAGAATAGAAAAAAAATAAATATTTAAGGGGATGGATATCCCAATTACCCTTATTTGATTATATGAATGTGTCAGATTATCACATGTATCCCCAAAATATGTACATCTAATATTACCAATAAAATATATTTTTAAAAATTTTGGTATCAATTTTAGTATTTAAAATTGATTTAAAATTGATACCAATAACCGCATTATTGTATTTGAAGAAACTATCATTATGAAATGACTAAATATAAGATTCATTTTGTCTTTAGATTTTTTTTGTTGTTGCTGTTGCTTTCTTTTTTTTATTCACATTTCTTGTACAATCTTGAAACAGTTATGTGAAGGTGAGCTGGGTTATAATGGAATAAAACAAGCAGATAACTGGTAGATCTTGGCAAATATAATAAAATGTGTAATTACTTCCTTGTGTTGTTTCTAAAACAAAGATTTTTAAGGAAATGACATAAATAATATCAAGCTATAATTTAAAATTTCTCCCTCAAGAAGAGAGGACCTATAGGAAATATTGCGGGATGTCTGGGTAAGTCTTTGGTCCTATATGGGCCCATTTCTAACTCTCTCCCTTGCCCAAAATCAGCTATCAGGCATCAACCGCATTTTCAAAATCATAAATACCTAAAGAGCAGTCCATCAGGGGAAGGCCACGGTTCTTTGAATTCCAGTATTTAAAGGTAAAGTTTCCTCTATTTCCTGACAGAGGATGTGTCAGGAAGACATCTCCGGAGACTTGCTCAGAATGAATCCAGTCATGTTGTGATTCGTATAAGCAAATCTCTGCAGTTGCTTTATTTCTTTTAGAATGAGGATGTGCCCCAAATGAATAGACACGTTAAGATTTGCCCTTATTTGGAATTTATCTTTCACATGATGCTATTTTTACATTATTATTTTTGTAGAATAGTAAATTGAACATCAAGTATTTATTTCCATTTTTAAATTACAACCTTGCTTTCAAACTTGAAAAAGGCCTTTTTTTTTTTTTTTTTACAAAATACTTTATATAGAAACAGTCAGGTAATTCCTTAAATATTAAAGGTAATTTTTCATATATGTGAAAATATATTAACATATATAAGTTTCACATGTGTCTGGAGCATCACATGGAACGTAAAATACTTAAAAGTACCCAAAATTTCAAAGGTCAATAACTACATGATAAAGAGTCCCAGAATATAAGGGGATTGAAAACTATTGGATTTTTTTATATTAACTATACTTAATGGGGACTGTAATATACTATCTCACCAATTTAATGGATTTATTGCTAGCTCATATAATCAGAACTCTTGAATTACATTTTACCTTTGCATATAGAAAAACAGATGACAAAGAACAGATACTAACATATTCCATCGCTTCCGTGCACTGATTGTGCTTCCACAAAGCTTAGAAAGCAAATTTAACTTTCCTCTCTAAACAAAGCTAAATATATTCACAAATCTTTAAAGAGAAATGCTTAAATTTTTTAAGAAAATTTCAAGAACTTAAGAGTGCATTTAAAAAGGAGGTCCCCCTATTTTAAAAATTACTCCTAATGCTATTCTGCTTGAGGCTTTACTTAATAAATTTGCAAGAGGGAAATAAATGCTTTTTCTTATTGATGGAATATGTGCTTAAGGGTATACAATTTTAATATGTGTTTCTTCATCATGACGTATACTTCTAATAGTTAAAAAAAATTTTAAATATTTAAAGATTCCTTGCTTTAGTATGTCTTAGGAAATGAATAAATGTGATAGGTGTGTGATAAATATTATCCCTGAAGATGCAGATTTCATATCCACTGAAGAAGTTACAATTTTTTAAAACTGTGGGCAACAGTCTGTAAAATGTTCAAACTTCAGTTAAAATTGGTTGCTATTTTTCTCAAGTGATACAGTATTTGCCTCATAGGAAAATTGAATTACTAACCAGTAATTATAGTTCTCTGAATATAATATTCTCAGTGGATTTGTATTAACTATCTTGGGGCATTTTGGCATATGAGATATACTAATGTAGCTACACTGTAAAATAAAGAAAATTAAGTTCTGATAGATTGTATCTTAAATTTGTCTAGTATCTTTCTATAAAGCCACTTTTTAATTTTTCCTTTCCAACAGTCTTGTGAAGTAGGATCAGCTAATCCAAGATGTAGTTAATCCAAGCACAGGAAGTTTGAATACAGGCCCAAGATCATAATGTCATCTATAAAATTGGAAATAAAATCAGTGCCTGATAACTTGGTACAACCACACTTTGTAATATGGAGTCTGCCTTTGCATTTGTTCAATTATGTAGTGAAGCAATATAAGTGGAATGGACTAATCTTTAGGAGATTTAAAACACCCCTCGCCCTACTATCCCATGTGCTATAATTTTTCGAACCTTGAATTCAGTATGCCATGTTATATATTAAACTGTGGATGCTTATTAAGATATATATTTGAAAATTTGGATATAACAGAAATTCAATTATTTTATATTGAGATTTTAGAAATCATAATATACAAAAATCTAGATGATAGGGTAAAATATTATAACATGATTATGCTACTCACAGGTGTATGAACAATGAAATACTTTATCCTTTGAGGCATCATAAACAGCAAAATACAAATTTCTATTGAATCAAAATTTTCTACAGTATAATGTAGCTCAGGAAAAACTAATATCTTCTGGAATATAGATATTAGATAAAATAGATAAAACTTTGGGGAAGTTTTAAAAGAACATTTTAAAAGCTTAAATTATCCTAAATGCCAAATGTTTGCTTCCTGTTGCCAAGTCAGAAAATCCTCTTTTTCTTCTATTTATAACCAAATTTTAAATATTATTTTTAGAAGACATGAGCTCATTTCTCAACAGTGAGGTGAGAATACTGAAGAATGCCATTATTTTAGATATTTGGATGATATAAATACCAATTATGCTAAGAGATTTTATCATCATTCTTCTGGAACAAGATTCAATTTACTTACATTGCTCATAATATTATTAAAATGGATTTATTTATTTATATGATCATCTGGAAACAAATGTTCAACTAAGAAAAAAAGTATCTAGTAACTAAATATTTAAAAGCATATTTAATTACTTTTGAGGAATATGCCTTAGGCTTTTTTTTTTTTAAGAAATAGAGATTGCATGATAAAAATAATACTTCCTACAGCCTTTTTCCATTTATTTGGGGCTGCAAATTAACCCTTATTTCAGATGAATGTTTTGTTTCTTATGTTAAGGAGTGGATAGTTTCAAAAGATTCCAGTATTGAGGATGACTTCCACATGAAAGATTTAAGCTGATGTGGGAATTAAATGGCTTTCCCCCCAATCATACATTAAGTGGAATAATACAGTATAAATTTCAGTGAATATGCCCAGCTCTAAATTTCATTTAAAAGGTGAAAGATATTTTATTATGTATCAACAAAGATTATTTTTTGCAGTGTTTTTATCTTATTCAAAGAGAAGTAAATAAGAAAATGGGCATAAATATAAAAACTAATAATTTATAAATTCCCAATTTTATTAATATGACATTTTATGGTAACAGTAAAGGTAGGTAACATTTGAAAGCAACGGTGGGCGCCCAATACTTTGTAAGCATTATTTCCTTTTAGGTTTATAACAGCTTTGCATGGAGAGCTAAGTCTTCCTCCCAAAGTAGGAGGGATACAGACCCTAGAACTCAAACCCAGATTGACTTAACCCTAAAATGCATAGCCTCAAAGGTGCCATCCTTTCTCCATTGCTCTCATTTGATAATTAAAAACTTATAATCCATTTCCAAATTTTAATTTGTATTCAATACTACTCAATACCTTTCTTTAAAAGAAAATTTCCTTTCTTATTACAAAATCAGTACATGTTAATTACAAAGTATACACAAGGTAAATCAGAGAATTTTTAACATTGCCTGTAATCATACTACTTCAAAATCTATTTACTAATTAAGTAAAAATTTCTTGGACTATTTCCATATGTTAGGAACATAAAGAATCATATATCCACAAACAAGGGTTAGGCTCCCTCCATCCTGGAGCTTGGGGCCTGAACGGTGAAAGGCACCGAGATTGAATGGTCTGTATCACTATTACATACACAGTGATAATGTTAACCATAAGGTTTATAACTTTATTTTTCTGCACACATTATAATGTACATATTTTTTCATATGATTAATGCTTACAACATTTTTATTAATACCTACGAGGTATTCTAGAAAATATGTTAACATTTAGTTTCTCTGATTTTTCACTGTTTATATAGCATTTCAAGAAAATTAATTTAGACATTTAAAAACACATTTTTGTTTTATAAGTCAAAACAAATTCATACTGATTATATTTGGTATTCTTTAAAACAGTACCTTTTGCCTAAGTTTTATCTAATCTGTAAATTTGCCATGGTGGTACTTATGCCCAAACCAATATTTTCTTCCTTTACTATCTCAATCATAATTTTGGGGATCTATGTAAATACAGATTCTGAAGTAAGGCTTAATGGATATATCTCACATCCATCTTCAATGCAACTTGGATTTTTCCTTTTGTGAAAATCATTACGGTCATCTTTTTTTTATATTCCTTACTAAAATATTAGTATGGATAGACAAAGTCCATGTTTGTCTAATTTCTTGGCATAAAGCAGGCACTTAATGTATATTTGAAAAGTGGACAGAAAAATACAATTGTTTTTGAATCTCTTCCTTAGCTGTGGAGTTTTAGTACAATTTAATTATATTTATTTTTGTTTCTCTCAGATGAGTCCATATACCTGTATTTATTTACATGATTGTGCTTTCAGGAGTCTCTGTTTAGTTTAATCCTCCTAACAAATTAAACATGTTATCTAAAGTAATTTTTATATAGGCAGAAAAAATAACTTGAAAAGTAAGCCACCTGTTTTCACTCTTCATATGGAATTATAATATAATAAAAGATGATTTCCCTGAAGGAAGTAAAATGTCTCAATAGTCTTGTTTTTTAAATGAAAATCACCAAAGGAATTTTAAAATAAGATTACTAAAAACACGTGACAATTTTCAGTGTCTAGAGAAAACAATTCATTAAGCAAGACTATAGTACCATTATTTTATTGTGGAAATTTTTTCTAACATAATTATTCATTTGCAAAAACTATGGAGCAAATTATTTTTATTTGCCACAGAGAAATTAAAAGATATGTTTTTCCCTGTGCTGATAGTACGGCATTATTGTCACAAACTAAATGGCCCTACAATCAATCTAACTACTGTCAGAAATAATGGCTTGAGATTAACTACTTTGAAATTAAAACAACTGTTTTTTTTTTCAAATTTCCTCTGCTATTTAATTGACATCTAACCAATATCTCTGTACATCGGACAGAATATTTATTTACCTAGGAATACATTTTGCAATCAATTTACCCTGGAGCCTTTAAGAGTAGATTGAGCTACAGAAAATTAGATGCCTTCTGAGTAAAATAATTGTGTTTTAATCTAATGGTAGATTAATAACATCTGTTTTTAACAGTTTTGAAGGAAAATTCTTCATGTCCTTTCTCTGCAGTGCTGAACTTAGAGGCTTTTTATATTCATTTGTCCTTACGTTGGTCAAAGCTGACCCAGATGTGCATTCAGAGGATAAAACATTCTAGGCTCAGACTAGCCCATTTACCTGAATAAGTTGGTTGATCAGTCAAGAATTTTTGTTAACTCTTACCTATAACAGATATGAATTTTAATGCTATAGCCCACTTGGTAGACCCCAAAAGCATATAAACCTGCTATTGTTGGAAAAACAACAGGCACCATTTTACTCATGTATCGAAAATCAGAACTTTTGTTTAATTTATTCCTCTAGATAGTCACAATTTTACACCTGTACCAAGACAGACAGCAACGGAGTAATGACCTTATGTGACAAGATTTTGGTCCCTTAAACAATTTTTTTCCTTTTTATATATTTTTTAATTTTTATTTATTTTTTTAAATTTCAGAATATTACAGGGGTACAAATGTTTAGGTTACATGTATTGTTTTTGCCCTGGCCGAGTCAGAGCTACAAGCGTGTCCATCTCTCAGACACTGCTCACTGCACCCATTAGTTGTGAATATACCCATTCCCTTCTCCACCTCCCACCTGCCCGACAATCGATGAATGTTACCGTTTTTTATTTATTTATTTTTTGACTTTTGTAAACATATATTAATCGTATTGAAAAAATGTTAAAATTTTCTCACATTAAAAACCTGGCTATTCCCAAGTTTTATCTTTCAAACAGAATTGTGATTGTCATCTTACACTGTATTGGTTAAATGGCTTGCTTGAGTCTATATGGACACATTAGGTGGCCTATAACCTAGAATTCCTGACTTGAATACTCACTATAATGTGGTAAAAAAAAAAAAAAAGCCAACATAATTGGTATATACCAAATGTAGAAATATTTTCAAGAGTAACTACTGGCTTCCTGATCACTGTAAGTTTAAAGTGTGTTGAAAATTTTAAATTAAAAGAAAAAAAGCATTGTTCTTCATATGTGTTGTATCTTTTAGGGTTCTTACTAGCTACTACAGCATGACAAAATGACAGCTTGTTGTTAGGAATGGAATAATACATATATTGTACACAAATCCAGTAAAAAATAGATTTTCACGTTTAAAGTGCTTTATGCATACTAATTATTTTTATGGCCTTCCACTGAAAGAAACAAACATATGATTCTTATTTTAGAGGTGAGACACAGAAAGGTTTAACTACTTGCTATTGACACCTAATGTAGAGATGACACTCAGGTTAATCATCTACTAATATTTGGATCTTATTTGTTCCCAGGCAATCCTATATAAGTAGCCATTCTTATCAATAGATTTAAGAATCGAGGAATTCCATATGTACAGTTATATCTTTTTTCTTATTTTAGCAAAAATTAACAGCACTAATGTGAATAATTTACTTAATGAAATACGATTTCAAATAAAATAATTAGTGTAGGGAAATCTCATAGTGTGATGTAGACTTTTAAGCAGCAGTTACATATCTACATTATATATTGTACTCAACTTTTATGTCTCTAAAACCTCATAGTTTGTCCAAATTTATGCTGAAAGGATATAAAATTAAAGCTAATACAGTGTAATAAACTTCAATTTCCAGCATAATGTTTAGAGGCCAAAATTATAAAAAAATTTGAATTTATAAAAAATAAAAAACCTTCCATTTTAACTAGCAATATTCATCTTTCACTTTCATGTGCAACTTATAGAAATATAAATAAAAACTCAAGTTGAATGTATTATCCCAATAAATTAGTCTCACATTACTATGCCAGTAAGTTATTATTTTTGTACTACAGTTGCAGAGCATTGCCTACTGTCAAAAAAAATTAGGTTACCTGCGGATGAGTATTCTCTAATGGTAAGATCACCAGATTGCAGTCATGGATGAGCCCTAGTTTCTATTCTTGGAACCACCTGATAATGCCCAGCCTAAGCTTCTGCAAGTCTTTTCAGCAGTCTTCATTTTTGTTTGTTCTGTTGTAGAAAAGAGAGTTCAATTTAGTTCAACGCATATTTCTGATCACTTACTAGCAAAGTAATATGGAAGCGATATGAGGATACAAAAACTTAAAATAGGGAGTAATTCGCCTGAAGGAGGTGCCTAATAGGATGGGTATTATAAAAATAATTATTCTAATAAAAGGTGTAGAACTTATAGTATTTAAAAAGTAGTAATTACTTTTGGATGGTGAGGTCACAGATAATTTATCAAAATGTCTCCTCCTCCTCTAGGTAGAAGGGACAACATAAGCAAAGTTTAAGAACCTGACAGACGTAAGGTATGCAGGAGTAATGGTGGTGATATGTGGTGTAAATACAGACATTCTGGAGCTAAATTGTCAGAGGCTTTGAAGGGCAGGCTAACAAGTTTAGTTTTTATTTTTTAAGCAACCGGGGGAGATTAAATATTTTAATGGGTAGATTCAGGTTATCATCTGCTCTAGGTTTGCCACTATTGAAAGATGTTGTAACCCTATTTCTGTTGGTGGCTCTGCGTATGATAATGTGGAAATCTTTTAGTTTAGACTGAGAGATCTAAACTAGGACAATGGCAGTGAGAGATTAAAGACTGCATAGAATACATATATGTGTATGTTTATGTATATGTATATATATTCAACCTCTGAAAT
This sequence comes from Avahi laniger, assembly GCA_963575035.1. Lineage (NCBI taxonomy): Eukaryota > Metazoa > Chordata > Mammalia > Primates > Indriidae > Avahi > Avahi laniger. The sequence goes on along the minus strand of CAUYSK010044316.1, from coordinate 12,466 downwards.
ATCTATCTATAGACATATATATAGATATATAGTTATAAGAATTGACAAATTCTAAAATTAATATGGAGTAGGGAGGACACACCATTCCTTTGTAATTTATGTAGATAATTTCTAAGACTGTTTTGTAAATCAATTCAAAACTCTTCAAAATAAAGGTTTTCATGTGATTGCAAATTATGAATAATATTTTCAACATTTAACATTAATACTTTTAATAATACTTTTAATTCATGTAACAATATGGGATGTTTTCTTTTTTGAAACATTATTTTCCAATATAAGCATTACTAACTCATTTAATTCAGTATTTCTGCCGAGGATTCTCAAGTTTTATTTTGACCATATATATTAAGTCTCTCTGACATTATTAGGATATGAAGTCATATATTATTGAGTGACAATTTGATAAATTTCTGGACTGTTGTATACACATATACATACATGTTTGACTGTCCACAATTTTTTTAAAAAAATGATAGGAATACATTTTATACATAAAGAGTTTTATTTTATTTAAAGAAAATAGATGGAAGCATAAGAAAAGGAAGCATTTGAGCCCTGAAGTGACATAAACAATTCAATTTTTAAGGTTGTAGCTATAGGCAAAATCTATTCTTAAATATGATTTCTTTCGAAATAACGCATGATTCTTTTCTATGTAGTGTCCATACCTACATACCTTAGTTGTGTTGCTGTTAGCCATCATTTTGTTTACATCTGACTTAGACTGTTGTTCCTCAGGGTACAAGCTTTGTCTTTTTCTATTCCACACAATATATAGAAGAGCCCTTTGAATCAGAGAAACACAAGAATTTTAAGGGACTAAGGAAGAGTTCATCTATTCCAACCTTTTCGCCAAAAGAAAAAAAAAAAAAAAACCTTCTATTGTGTTTCTGGCTGTTGATTCTACTGTTTATCTTTGAAAATGAACAATGAGCTCACTCCTTTCCCAAGCACCCCATCTCATTGTTGAGCAGGTTTTAGGATTAGAAAGAGCATCCTTAAATTGAACTGGAAATTGCCTCATTTTAGCCCCTAAGCATTGGCTCTTTGCTTTCTTAAAAAACATAGGTGTATAATCCTTCTTTCACATAATAGACTTTCAAATATTTGAGGACAGCTGTTGTGCCCTATAAGAAAGCAAAAAGTACATAAGCGTGGATAAACTTTCAAGTTTGTTGCTTGTGTTCTTTGATTTATTTGGTTTTTTTCACTAAAAATCCTCAGAAAATTGAGATTCACTGTTTGTTGGAGATACTGTTTATTGTTTGTCACTGCATTAATGTGGGTTGACTTTTCCCTATAAGAAAATTTCTACCGAAGTTTTCTATTGACAGCTGACTTATTTTTTCATTAAGCTTTTTTTAAGCATTCAAATAGAGCATGAGGGTGACCTTAAGGTAACCAAATAGCTAAATTAAATTAAACTAATATTCAATATTTTTCCTTTTAATTACTCTTTACTTAATATAATAATTAAAATTTACTATAGAAATTTATCTGCTGTTTTAAGCTTACTAAATTTCGATATTGACATTATGAGATTTGGGGAAGTATTTCCCAGTCCTTGTTAATCATTTCTAAATGTAATAAAAAGGGAAAGGAAAGATAAAGGTTGACTTACTGGATGATGATGTTATCAGAATCAGGAAGTAAGGACAATAGCACATCATTTATGGTCTATGCGTTAGTTTACTTGCGATTCTGGACTCAAGAGATTGTTACTACAATTCAACAACAGAGCAACAACAATATAGCAAACAACCAGAGTAAAAAATGGACAAAGAACTTGAATGGACATTTCTCTAAAGAATATATAGAAATGATCAATAAGCCCATGGAAAAATACTCAATATTGCTAATCTTTAGGAAAATGCAAACAAAACCACAATGAGAGAATACTTCACACTCATTAGGATGGCCATGGTAAAAACAAAATATAAGAAACAAACAAATAAAAAAATCGCAGAAAATAAAAGTGTCAATGAGGATAAGGAGACACTGAAACCCTTGTATATTGCTGGTGGAAATGTAAAATGGTGCAGTCCCTGTGGAAAATGGTATAATGATCCCTCAAAAAATTAAGCATATAATTACTGTATGATTCAGAAATTCCATGTTGGGGTATATATCCAAAAGAAGCAAAAGCAGAGACTTGAGTAGATATTTGTACACGCATTACTCCCAAAAGCCAAAAGTGGAAGCAACCCAACTGTTCACTGTTGGTTGAATGGATAAACAAAATGTGGTATGTGTTAACAATGAAACATTATTAAGTTTTAAAAGGGAAGGAGATTTTGATACATGCTACAATGTGGATGAACCTTAAGAACATTATACCAAGTGAAATAAAACAGTCACTAAGGGACAAATATTGTGTGATTCCCCTTAGGATTCTAGGGGGTTCTTAGGATTCCCCACGCGATTCCAGGAGGTTCCTAGAATAGTCAAATTAAGAGAGAGGAAAAGTAGAAGGGTGGTTGCCAACAGCTGAGAATGGGGAGTAAGTGTTTAATGAATAAAGTGTTTCAGTTTTAGATGATGAAAAATTCTGGTTATGGAAGAGGTCATGGTTGTGCAATAATGTAATGGTTTTTTTGTAAATAGTGTCACAGCACTATGCATTTAAAAATGGTTACATTGGTAAATTTTATGCATATTTTATCACAATGAAAATAATTTTTCATTTCAATGAAATAATGAAGTAATACAAAAAGGGGAATTTTGAGAGTAAAGAAACTACTGATAAAAAATGAGTGGCATATCCAACAACTGTTACATAAATGATACTACGGTTGATATGAATCATGTCCTACTCTTATGAAACATGGAGGATTAGAAGATGGAAATGGTCAAAAACAGAAATCGATAACATTTAAAGTTGTGGACCGAGCCAATACACAATTTTGATAGATCCATTTTTTGAGTTTTGAAAGGCTGCCTTAAATATTCTAGGAAAGGTTGTCATTCTCATGCAATAGGCTGCACTGTCACTTTGCAGTAGGATGTGCGTGAGCCACACCCCCTCACCAGCCCATAATTTTACCTATAGATTTATATCTAGCCTTCTTTCGATATGTTTTCCACTATACTGTTGTTGCCTTTACTCTTAGATTCTATACACTAAAGTACAATTGGGTCAATTCTATTAGGAATAATTTCAAAAGTGATATCTTTGAAACACTTTTATTCAATGAAATTCTTTAAGATGAATGTCAGAAACCTCACTTTTTTCTATCAGCGATATGCAGTTTGCTGTGGGATTTTATAATTTTCTGAAACTGATAACTTGATTGCTTTGGGGAAATTCAGAAGCAGATTTTACCTTGAAGAGTCAAAAAGCATTGCTAAATGATGGATCAAGTGTAATGGGATTAAAGATTTTTCCATCCTTTTTATATTAATTACCCATCCATAAAGAGAGAAACTAATCACTCTGTCCCTGACTAATGCTCTGTAGGCTTTTGAGATCTGTTTGATGAAACTATTACAAAAGATAAAGCTCAAAAAATTATTTTATACTTTAGATACGCATATAACACTACAGTTAGCAGGATTTGAATTTCTGAGACCAAATAAATATGAAGTGATGAAATGCCAGCCCACATTCAGAGGAGCAAACTTAACAACTATCTTCAATGTTAAAAATAAGTGTGATATATGTGTTTCTAATACCCATTACTGCCCATTAATCAGGCTCTGAAGGCATAAAGCTGTGGCAACTTGAACTTTGGCTGAGGATGGACATGTACATAATCAGGATGGTAGGGGCTCGTTCTTCATCCATGGCAGGAGTCTGCCCTACGTAGACCTAACAGGTCCTCAGAGAAAGGAACAGCCTTTAATATAACATCAATATTTGTTCATCTGTTGTGGCTCTCTTCTATATAATCATTTTACTTTTTTCAATTATTCCCTGTGCAAAGCCATACTCTCTAAAACTACCTGGGGAGAAAATAATCCCAGTAGCAACTCCCATTATAGGAAGACTTAAGTTCTCTGTGTACATGAGCGAGCGGTCATTTGAGATATTTTGTGTTAGTATACTCTTTTGTTCCCAGTGGAGAGTCATAATTTAAATTTATTTAAATAACGTAAATTTATGTCTATAAATTTATTTAAATTTTGAAAGTAGAAACTAGAAAAAAAGTTTAAAATGTTATTTCAAGTCTTAAAGGTAACTACTGGTGAATATAAAAAGCATGACATATTTGTTAAAATTCCCTGCTACATATAAAAACAAACAAAAGAGTCAAAAATAAATGAAAATTTTAAAAATAGCTTGAAACAAGGTGGCTGAGAAAAACCGAAAATATAGTTAATGCAATAAATGTGAATATTTTAAGCTCTAAACTTGACTTTAATTGGATAAAAAATACTTAGAATAGTCTACTTACAGCAAAGTTACCTAAAGTAAAATTATATGTAACATAAAAAGAAAAGGATGATTAATTCTCTTAAACACTATATAGTACTGTCAAATGAATAGTATATTATTACTATATCTTCTAAGAGAAATGGATAAAAGATAATTGTCACATGAAACTTTACTATTTAGTCTTCATAAATGGACTAGACTACAGAAAAAAGCAGTGTAGGAGAGAAAAGAGGCAGTAATTTGATTATTGAATTTGGTACATACTAATATATAGAATTTGATACAGTAAACATGCAATGTACTTTTCAGTGTGCTCTTAATTAAATATTTAATATTTGAAATGCAAATAATTTGTATTAATGTTCAGAAGCAAATCTGTAATTCCATGTCTAGTTTATCTTTGAATAACAATAAACTTACATAACACTAGGAGATACTATAAATAAATAAAGAGGACAGTTTTCTTACACATATGCCCAACACATATACTGGTTGAGCATTGGATGTGACACTTTGGCAAATGTATATTTCAATTCCTTAAATTAATACTATTTACCTAGGAGGCCCAACCAAATATGACCTGAAGAATATTTTTTAAATGTTCTTGAGTTTTCATAATTGGCACAATTATATATGAGATTTAGGTAATAAAATGGTATTTAAACATTTACGTGTAAAACATTATTTGGTATACTTTGGAATAATCTTTTGACTATTAATAAATTGTTTGCTAAATTATTTTCTTTTCCACATGTTTTTGAAAAGATTTTTTTAACCTATTAATTACCAAAAATACTGGATTATGATGTAATTTTTTTAAATGAGAAAGTAGACAAATTTGGAAGTTCTAATAATGGGAGCCCATAAATTGCACAGTTTCTTAATTATGGAGGTATGAATAAAACCTGCAGAAATCAGGATAGAGAAGTTTATTTTGCTTATATTTAAATCCAGAAATTCCAATGTAGTACAATGACATTTAAAATAGACTGTTATTGAAACAAATAAATTTAAAATATTTGACATTATTTTTGAATATTTAAATGAATTCTATTTGTATATGTTAAATCATTTTTAAGTTATGTATGAAAAGCTGTAAATATCCATGAATCTACTTAAACCTCAGACAATAATTCAGTTCTGAAAGTTCTCTTGTGGATAACATAAGCTATGATAACTTTACTGCTACAAAAGGAACATAACACCTGTTTTGTCATTTATAAATGGAATGTTACACTTGAATGATGAAAACAACACATAAAAGTATATGTATGAATGAAAACATTATTTTAACACAAAATTTTTACATATGCTACATTCCTCCTTGACTATGTAAAATGAAATTAATATAATTTTTATAATAACTTAATCATTATTACTAATGTGTATGTGTACTCTTTGAAAACACAGTTATGCATTAAGCAGCTATAGAAGTGTCTGGATGCCTTTGCTGAATATTGCTAAGATGTTTGAATACTTACCTGTCTTCTTTTCACTTTCTCCTTATGATATTCTCACTGCCTTTTGATTAATTCTAAAAGTTGCAGTAAATGAGATGATTAATATCAACATTCTTCCCTTTATAGATGATGCATCCAATCAACAGACAGGGAACATACATATCCAAATTTGGGTGAATTTACTGCAATTAAGAACAGTGTATATATGTATTAAAATGTGGCTTCTTACAAAGTGTATCAGATCTAGAACATGGCTTTTATAACAACTGTTCTGTCAGGCTGTTTGAAGGAGTTTTTCCTTGTATTTTTTTTTCCATTTTGTTTTCTTTTGTGCATTTGAGCTATATTGAATAGAATGCTTTTTATACATGAATACAAGATTAGTACAAAAATCATAACTTCCCACTTTTTCTCTCTTATCTATTTTTTCTGAATATAGAACTTCTGGGATTATATTATTAGGATAATATTTTCTCTTAATAAATTAAAAGTCCTAGGAAACATTTAGAATCAGCAATTTTATATTTCAAGTCTATGTACTGAGGTCTTTAGAAGATTGTTTTTGGATAGATTCTTTCCACATGTGCTTAGAAATTGATACCAACTGGTAGAATATATACATATACATATATATATATATGTAATATCCCTGAAACATACAACTAAATTTGTTTTATACTTTAAATATAAAATACTAAATCAGTTGTTTAGTGTTTATGTTTAGATTATCTTTTCCATTTAACAGGGTGCTAATGTAACCAATTGTACAAGTTCGGCCTAATTTATTTGGGAGGATTATTTTAGTACTTTATTCATATTTATAGTGCCATAAATATTTATTGAGCAACAACTATATGCATAACAATGCCATAGGCACTGTTGATATAGTAATGTATAAAATGCAGGCTTGGAAACATAGACAAGTATGTAAGAAATGATTTATTGATATCATATTATAATATATAAAATAATCTTTATTTTACATTCAGTCTAACTGGGCAAACAGACTATAAATATAAAAAATAAGTAAAATATATAGTAATTTATAAGGAAGTACAGAATTGGTAAAGTTCTTTTGAGGCTATAAAAAGGAAAAAATGTCCACTCTACTTTCTCCTTTGTCTACTTCTAAACACTTAGATATTATTTTACCCTAAATTTAAATGTTTAGTTTTCCCTATTACTATTTATAATTCACAAAGTACTACAAAATTTCTAATGCACTATTAGAAAAGATTCTTCATACAGTGTATCAAAATTTTAGGCATAGATAGATGTAAGTTGTTGTTTAAGAGTAAGGATGAGAACACAATTTCTATTTCCAGTATACAGAACTATGTTTTCAGATATGAATGAAATTTTTATTTAGAATCTAATATTCCTTGAAATGTGATTCACAAGAAGATTTTGGCTGACATAGAGACAAGCCTTTAGGGAATTTGTGCTACTATTGCTTCAGAATACAAGTAATTAGCCTGTAAAGAATGTGATGGAGAAATTTCATGGAATTGTCATAAACAAAGGGCCTGTGATACATCTCTGGAAAAGTTATACACAAAGTAATGCACAGTGACTAAACTAGGAAATACCAAAAACTCAATTGCAGGGCTTCAATGAATTCAGTGGTTTTGAATAGAAAAAATTGGTTTAAAATATAAGAAATACTATAAGTTATAAGAGCAAAGTGGAATATACATACAAATAAGCAAGACATGTACACACAAAAATCAACCTATTTGACTTTTTAAGATGGGTGTGTGACTGAAGATCTTTTTAAAAATGTCTCCCAAAAGAATCATTTCATGGTTGTTTCATTCATTCATTCATTTATTCATTCAGTTAATCAATAAAACTCTATTGGAAGTCATCTAAGTGGCAGGTGCTTCCTCCATGTTGGGGACGGGGTGAAAAGATAACAACCAAGATCTTCTGGAGATTATGTTCCATTGAAATGAAAAAAAATTAAATAATAAAAAGATAATATTTGCTAGAAAATTAAAGAGTAATGTGAGATACAGTGACTTTGGGGAGTCTAGTTTAGCTAATTAGTTTAACAGTTAATGAAGCTCTATCTGGAGAGGTATCATTTATGCTGAGAATTGAATATCACGGTACTGCCCCTTGCAAAACCTTGGCAAGAAATCTCTCCAAAAGTAAGGGGCTATGTCATATAATTTTAATTCAGGCTGGTTGAGGTTCCCCGACAAGCAAGTTTGCATTTAATTCATTTACTATTTTCTTAAACTTTCATAGAGAAGTCTCTCATCAAGAAGTCAATCAAGAGAAAGTTTTTCCCATTGGTTTCCTTTATGATATTTTCCTTTATTATCCTATCTTCTGGTTTTATACACACACGCATATACATGCTGTATACATACACTACATATAGATATGCTATATATTAATATATATGCTACAAATATATACACATAATATTTTAAGAAAACATTGCCCTCAATTCACCACAGAAGAATTCTATGAGAGGTATGGAGATATAGTGATATAAATCAATATGGCTAAGAGAAGAATTAAAAACATTAATATTTCATTATTAATATTACATGTTTAATATATTAAAATATATATAATTACATACATATGTATATTCAAATATAGATACATATCAATTTTCCTGAGACATAAAAGTTACATTGAAACTAATAAATTAAATGCTAAATTAATGGTAAATCTAAAAGAGAAATGAGATATATACATAATTTCAAATATTGTGCACAAAATCTTATTAATTACTGTGGTACTTTTAATATATATCCACAATTTAATATACTGCTTTCTCCAGGAGAAGGTGTTTAATTCACCTCCAATTCAGTGAGGGCTGGAGTTGGTGACTCACTTCTTACAGAATCTTAAAGGGAAAAATAATAACCTTGTGGTTGAAAAACCTGGCATACACCACTTTAACTAAATCATCCAAGTTAACTAGTAATGCTATGTTGGTATCTTGTACCCATGATATAATAAGATATGATAATATAAGTATTTCATGTTTGTGGTCTTCTTCCATAAATCTGTAACTGCAGTGTATTCATGAGAAAATACCAGACAATCCCAATTTGAGGGACATTCTACAATATACCTGAGCTTTATATATACCTAACACTTTCTTCAAAAGTGTTAACGACAAAGAATCACAGATTGGAAGAGACCAAAGAGACATGGCAACCAAATGTAATATGGCATATCAGTTTGGATCCAGGAACATAAAACTTGATTTTGATAAATATATTATCATCATGTAAGAAGCAAATATTAGGGCAAAATGGATGAAGGCTATATAAACACTCTCTACTATCTTTCCATCTTTCTTATAAAACTAAAATTATTTCAAAATAAAACATTTTTAGAACTATGGATTAAAAATACTAATTATCTTATAGTTAAGTGCTCTCAAAATTCTAATTCTATATATATTTTATGGTAAAATTCTCATTTTTAATCTGCAATGTAGAATTATCTATTCTTGATACCTCTTGCAAGAATTATATTGCTATTTAGAATTCAAGTTGTTTTATTTTAATTTTAGTGTCTTATATTTAGACTGTATCATTTATTCTCATGCAAAAAAATCAAGTGAATACAATTCAATTATGTAAAATATTATATGAAAATGGCTCTAAAAAGTATGCTATGCATAATTGCAATTTACACAAGATGTACTCTGAATCTCCTTTTCAGATGATGTAAACAAAATGATACTCTCAAATTAATACTTAGCTTTTCAGAGATTGCATCAGTGATGTTGAAGAAGGATTAAGGCATTAGAGGCTAAAATCTGTCAAGCACGGTTATGCATCCAAGATTCATTTACTGAACCATGAACATACTTTTATTTTCCACAAAAATTCACTTCTAAAAATGAATGCTGCGTGTGATTATTAATGCCAACAAAGATAAAAATGGAACATATCTGTGTGATACATTCTGTTGTTCTTTATAATTGTGGTCCTGAAATATTATCCTATAAGAAAGCATGATGGGATAATATACTTTACAAATTTAATTAAAGATTTCACAAAGAAAAAAAAAACAAACAGCATGTTCCATTTCAATATATTATGTAGCTGGGTGATGGGAGAAGCCAGATGCACAGTAATTTTCAAGCCTGAGACATTTTCTAACCTTCTGATGAATAGCCCCACCCAACCAGTGCCTTCAAAAAGCTCTTTCTGCTGAGACAGCTATTTGATTTAATAGCTATTTTGTGTAGTTTAAATGTGAAGATAACCAATCTCTTCCTAAATATTACTATTCTATATAAAGTAGAGCTATACACTGCATTATGAAAGGAGTGATATTTACCTATTAGATATTAATACTATTTCAAACTCTGAAATTTACAAAGTCTATAATGTGAAGCCCACTTTGCAGAACACAGTTCTATAATAAAGAATGGAGCATTTGTCTTATTATTGTGATAGTGATGACACAGTAGGAGAATGTTGCAATTCAATACAATTAATTTAATAAACATTGACTTGGACCAGATTTTAGAAAAAGTGAAGGCTGAGCCATTTGTCCATAAAGTAATAGGTAAGATAAAATATTGTGTTGTCTGGAAGAAAGGCATGAGAATAAAGAATAAAAATTGTCAGATGGATAGGTGTTTAAATGACAGGATATGCAGAAAATAATAAGTGATTGGGGAGTCAAGGAGTGCATAGAGAAAGAAAGATGTTACAGAAGTCAAGAAACAAGAGTAGTCTAGACATATGTGTGAGAGGCAAACACGACATGGAAACTGACAAAGATAAGAAATGAAAAAAATTGGATTTTTGATTGAGAGATTATATGACCTTTGATACAAAAGTTTCAATAGGTCTGTCAGCATATTTCCTAATAGTTAAGACACCAATGGTTTGCAAGGAAATGCAGGAGTAAGCAACTCTTTTTGAACTGGGACAATGCAGAAAAGGACAGTTGTCCTAACATCAGCATTCTGTAACTTCTGATTACCTTAAAGTGCTGAGAAATGGCCCAACATTTTATTTCATTTTTTTCTTTTTGTGATCAAAATATGCAAATTTTATATTATTATTCTTAGAAAAATAATATTTGTAAAAGGGATATGAGACATGATGGCAAGGAGTATAGTGTAAAGCAGACCTTGCTCTAAAAATACAACATAAAAGAATTCCTTACAAGCACACATGGGGGATAAACATCTAATAAAAGTTTTTTCAATCAGGTTGGAAAGAGGTTTTAATGCCATGCTGTAGAAAATGAAGTTTATATAGGCAATGACTGCATTGTTTACAATAGTAATAAACCTTTATTTTTAAGTTTGTGAAAAGTCTAGAAGATAGAATTGGTCAAGATACACATCCTAGACTTCAGTACTTCATTCCTAGGAGGATGAGCCCTGTCAAAACTTTGCATTGAATTCATTTATCAATTCTAGGAGTCTCTTGGATGAATCCTTGGGGTTTTCTAGATATAGTATCGTATCATCGGCAAAGAGTGAGAGACTTATTATATAGGGAGAACTACGAAAAACTAAGAAAAGAAATTGTAGAAGATGTAAAAACCTACCTTGCTCATGGATTGGTAGAATCAATATCGTTAAAATGTCCATACTGCCTAAAGTGATCAACGGAATTAATGCAATCCCTATCAAAGTTTGATTATCATTCTTAACAGAACTAGAAAAAATAATTCTATGCTTTGTATGGAACCAAAAAAGATCTCGTATAGCCAAAGCAATCTTAAGTAAAAAGAACAAATTGGGAGGTATCAGTCTACCAGACTTCAAGCTGTATTACAAGGCAATAGTAACTAAAACATCATGGTACTGGCACAAGAACAGAGGCATAGACCTCTGGAACAGGACTGAGAATCCAGAGATGAAACCATCTGCATATGGTAATCTAATCTTCAACAAAGCAGAAAAAAATGTACACTGGGGAAAAGAATCTCTTTTCAATAAATTGTGCTGGGAAAACTGGATAGCTACATGTAGAAGAATGAAACTGGATCCCTGCCTCTCACCTCTCACCTCTCACAAAAATCAATTCAAGATGAATATCAGACTTAAACCCAAGGCATGAAACCTTAAGAATACTAAAAAAATATGTTGGGAAGAACCTTTCAGACATCGACCTAGGCAAGAATTCTTGAGGAAGACCCTCAAAGCAATCACCGCAGCAACAAAAATAAATAAATGGGATCCGAGCAAATTAAAAAGCTTTTGCACTGCCAGGGAAACTATCATTAGAGCGAATAGACAGCCTACAGAATGGGAGAAAATATTTGCTCTCTATACATCTGATAAAGAGCTGATAACTAGAATCTATCTAGAACTCAAAAAAATCAACAAGAAAAAATAAAACAACTCCATCAACAAAAGGGCAAAGGAAATGAATAGAAACTTTTCAAAAGAAGACAAAATAATGGCCAGCAAACATATAAAAAAAATGCTCAACATCTCTAACCATTAGAGAAATGCAAATCAAAACCACAATGAGATATCATCTAACCCCAGTGAGATTGGCCTCTATCAAAAAATCCCAAAACAACAAATGTTGGAGAGGATGTGGAGAGACAGGAACACTCTTACACTGCTGGTAGGACTGCAAATTAGTGTAACCTCTGTGGAAAAGAATTTGGAGAT